>PVJH01049121.1:0-10471 GCA_004026705.1 Nesogale talazaci
CGGCCCCCCCCCCCCCATCGCCCGTTCCTGGGGGGGGGTGATATCTCCACCCCCACCTGCAGAGCACGCACCCTCTTCCCTTCCTGACCCGGAGGTTAGCCTGTCCCTGGCTGGTCTCTGGCATTTCCCAGGACATGGCACCGGGAAACGGAGTGGCTTCTCACCGGGTTGCTGGCCTTTGTTTCTGGTCAGCAGGGCAGGAGTGGAGCCCGGGGCTGCCGGGGTCTCATCCGGGACCAGATTGCCCATGTTTCGTCTGGGAACCAGCCTTCTTCTCCAGGGCTTGGGACGGGGGTCCGTTTTGGGGGGCGGGGAGGAATAGGGGCTCCACATGCCCTGGGGTTCGGGTGGGTCAGAACCCCAGGTGGTGTAGCTGAGCCCCGGTGGCGCAGTGGCTGCGTGCGGGACTTGTGGCCCCCAGGGTTTTGACGGTTCAAATCCAACAGCAGCTCTCCGGGAGCAAGGCTGGGCCTCCTGCCCCGCCACCAGGGCAGTGATGTAAAAGGAACCAGAAACCCCAGGTGTTTCTCTGTCACCAGCAACTCTCACCTTACCTGGCGGCCCACCTCTCCCCAGTTGGGACTGGAAGGTGCAGAGGGGGTGGGGGGTATGCGTCTCCTAAGTCAGCCTGGGCTGGAAAAGTGCACATCTGTAGTTGATGGTGCTGTACTGTCTGCCTCTTGTCTTCTCTGGGCTTGCCCTGACTTCTCGGGGGTCCGGGAAGGGGTTTTTGGTGGAGGAAACAGAGCTCCATGCTAGGTTGTGGGCACAGCACAGAGGCTGCCACCCTGCGCGGCCTGGCACAACGTGCAGAGTTCCTGCTGGGGGAAGGCTCGGTTTTGCTCTGGTTTCCTTGGCAAGAGGTCTCGGGGGAAGAGAGGAGAGGGCATGGGCACGAGGTGGCGAGGGAGGGAGTGGGTCGTGGTTGGCTGCATCCCGGGCCCGGGGCGTTGGGAGGAGCAGGCCCGAGCGCACACCAGCGAGCCCACCTGCCCCGGCCGGTGCTTTTTCGGCTTCTGTTGGAATGCCGGGAGACTGAAGTCCTCCTGTCTGACTCACAGGCTCCGGCACGTTTTGGGGGAGGTGCCTGCAGGACCCAACGTACTCAATGAGCTTCCAGCGCAATGTCCGATCGCTCGGGGCCGACTGCCAAGGGGAAGGATGGAAAGAAGTATTCCTCGCTCAACCTGTTTGATACCTATAAGGGCAAATCCCTAGAGGCCCAGAAACCCGCTGGTGAGGGCCCTGTGAAGATGCTTCTCGTTACTGGTGTTTGCTAGGCATGAGTGGGGCGGCCGCTGTGGCAGGCTGTGAAGGGAGACGCGCTGGTGGTAGCCATCCTGAAAGACCCAGGGGAGGACCGGAGACGCCCGTTTTACCTTGGGGGTGCTGGGCTCTGGGTGAATGCCAGCTGTCCTCCTCCAAAGGCGTGTCTGTGGCTCCCTGTCCTCGGACACGTAAGAATTGGAGGCAAAGACCATGTGGATTTGGAGAAGCCGGGGGCCAGCGTGCTCCTCGCAGGCTCCGGCGCCCCCACCCCACCCTGACTACTGCGTCTCTGCCTTCCCGGTAGGCATGGTCCCAGGTAGGGGGAGGGCGGACTTGTCCGAGCAGGCTGGAGTGAGCGGGTCACCAGACCTGGACGGAGGCTGTGCGGCGAGCAGGACCGACGGCCGGAGGCTGTCAGGTGGTCTGCGGAGAGGCGTCTCTGACACGCTCCCCCTTGTCTCCAGTCGCTCCTCGCCATGGCCTGCAGAGTCTTGGGAAAGTTGCCATTGCCCGGCGCATGCCGCCCCCAGCCAACCTTCCGAGCCTGAAAGCCGAGAACAAAGGCAATGACCCCAACGTCTCGCTAGTGCCGAAAGACGGGACAGGATGGGCAAGCAAACAGGAGCAGGCCGACCCCAAGAGGTGACGGGACCTGGGGCTACCCCGCGGGTGGGGACTGGAACTTGGAGCTGCCTGGCGGAGGGGGCTCGGGGTCAGGTGCAGCCCAAAGAGGACCAGCGAGGTCCTTCTCCCCCCGCTCCTGGGTCTTCTGAGCCTGCCTGGAACCCTTCGCTTTCTGGCCTGGAGGGTGGGGCGAGCCTGAAGAATTAGGACCGCCCCTGGAGGGTGACGTGGTTCCAGTGTGGGGTCCTCGGGTGTGTTAAGCGGTAACGGATGGGCCTGGTCTCCTCCGCCTGTTGGAGAAGTTGGGGAAACAGCCCGGTCTCTGGATAATCTTCCCATCCATCCTACCATCCCCGCAGTTCCGATGCCTCAACCGCTCAGCCGCCGGAATCGCAGCCACTGCCGGCTTCGCAGACGCCTGCCTCCAACCAGCCGAAGCGCCCCCCAGCAGCCCCCGAGGTACCTGGAGAATGGGCTGTGGTTGGAGGCGGCGTGGGAGGAGGTGGCGCTCTACCCCTCGCCGCCTCACGCCGCGTCCCTCGTCACCTCCTAGAACGCTCCTTCGGTTCCAAGCGGGGTAAAGTCCTGGGCACAAGCCAGCGTCACCCATGGAGCACACGGAGATGGTGAGTGGGTCTCCTTGGGAAGGCTTGTCCAGACTCGGGCCTGGAACTCGATCTAGCCGCGGTGTGCTGTCGCGTTGCGTGTTCTTGGGCACGGGAGCATGGTGATCGTGAAGGCGTTGGTGGTCCCCGGCGCCCTCTCTGCCTGTTCCATCCCCGTCCCCCGTAGACGTGCCCCTCGCCTGTTCTGCACCCCCACAGGTGGAAGGGCATCAAGCCTACTGTCACGATTCTCTCGAGAGGAATTTCCGACCCTTCAGGCGGCTGGAGACCAGGACAAGGCTGCCAAGGAAAGGGAGTCTGCAGGACAGTTGTCTGGGCCCGGACCAAGCCTCCGCCCCCAGAGTGAGCACCGCTGGGGGAGTTCAGGCGCGGGATCCCCTACCTTGGCCCCAGGGCGCCCCTCGGCCTTCTGCAGAGCCAGGTGCTGCCTCCCTCGTTCACGGCGCTGCCCCTCTTCAGCTGTGCTCGCTTGCCCCCAGTCATCTGGCTCTCCGCTTTTCCTGTTCTGAATTACAGATTCTACTACGTGGAGGGACGGAGGTGGGCGTGGCCCTGATGAGCTGGAGGGCCCGGACTCCAAACTTCATCATGGCCATGACCCCCGGGGGGGGCTGCAGCCTTCGGGCCCACCCCAGTTCCCTCCCTACCGCGGGATGATGCCGCCCTTCGTGAGTCTGACCATCTTCTTGCCGGCCTGGTTGCTCTGGTGGAAGCTGGAGTGTAGGAACAAGAACCTCGCCCTTGGGGAGGTCCTGGGGGGGCGCTGGGGAAGTTAGGATAGAGCGAGGGTGGAAGAGGTGGGATGGGGCTTAGGGAGCTGGCATGTGACTGGACTGAAGCTCTGAGCACCTGCTCTTGGGTCTCTCTGCAGATGTATCCCCCATACCTCCCTTTCCCTCCGCCCTATGGACCCCAGGGGCCTTACCGGTACCCTCCTCCTGATGGGCCCAGGTGAGCCGCCCGCCTCTGGGCTTGGGTGCCGGCGGGGGAGACCTGTTGAGGGAAAGCTGTTCCCTGGCCAGGTGGCCACTCGTACAGACGGCTGCGTGGGACCTGTTTTCAAAATGACTGCTGCTCTTTCTTTGCCTAGCCGTTTCCCTCGTGTGGCCGGCCCCCGGGGCTCAGGGCCGCCAATGCGCCTGGTGGAGCCCGTGGGCCGCCCTTCCATCCTCAAAGAGGATAACCTCAAAGAGTTCGACCAGTTGGACCAGGAGAACGACGATGGTTGGGCGGGTGAGTGGGTGTTGGGAGCCAGGAGTGGAGATCTGGGCAGGTGAGAGCCACACCTGGCAAAGGACGGGTAGCACCAGGGCGGGCGAGGCGGGGCTCTGGGGTCGCATGGCCCACTGCAGTGACAGACCCCGGGGGTCCCCAGAGGAAGAGGAAGCGTGGTGTCATTCTTGGCCGTTCCCCTCAGGGGCCCACGAGGAGGTCGACTACACGGAAAAGCTCAAGTTCAGCGACGAGGAAGACGGGCGAGACTCGGATGAAGAGGGAGCTGAGGGCCAGTGAGTGAGGCCCCGACGGGGGCGGGCGGTACTCGGTTCTCTGGCGGCGTGATTTTTAACGCCTCTGTTGGTGTGCTCACAGCAAGGACTCCCAGGCAGCTGCTGGTGAGGAACGGCCCCCGGAAGCAGATGGCAAAAAGGTCAACTCCCCCGGCAGCGAACCGCCCCCTCCGAAGACGGCCTGGGCAGAGACCTCTCGGCCTCCGGACACAGAGCCGGGGCCTCCTGCCCCAAAGCTTCCCCCACCGCCACCTCACAGGGGCCCCACTG
Source organism: Nesogale talazaci (assembly GCA_004026705.1). NCBI lineage: Eukaryota > Metazoa > Chordata > Mammalia > Afrosoricida > Tenrecidae > Nesogale > Nesogale talazaci. The sequence continues at coordinate 4,298 of PVJH01049121.1, forward strand.
GGAACTGGGGCCCCCCTGGGGACTACCCAGTGAGTGTCTACAGTGAGGGTCGAGAGGGTCACTTGTGGGCCCTGGCTGGCAGCTCTGGCGTCGGACTGGTAGTGATGGAGGAAGCTGGAGGGTGGGCTAGCTGCAGGGTAGAGGCTGTGGGGCCTTCTTGCAAAGGTGTGGGCCGTGGCATTGAGACAGTCCAGCTGAAAGGGGGTGCTACCAAGAGACCTGGGAGCCTGGACGTCGGGTACCTGCAGAGGCTCGACAGGAGCCAGAGAGAAGGGCATGGGTTTGGCCCTCCCCGGAAAGACCGCCAAGTGGAGGTCTGGCGGTCCTTGGGTCCTGCCTCTAGAGGCGGTTGATGGGTGTACGGAACGTGCTGGGAACATGAATGACCGAGGGCCTTGCCGGTCAACAGGATCGGGGGGGCCCTCCCTGCAAGCCACCTGCACCCGAAGACGAGGACGAGGCCTGGCGGCAGCGGCGGAAACAGTCATCCTCGGAAATCTCCCTGGCTGTGGAGCGGGCCCGGCGACGGCGGGAGGAGGAGGAGCGCCGCATGCAGGAGGAGCGCAGGGCAGCCTGTGCCGAGAAGCTCAAGCGGCTGGATGAGAAGTTTGGGGCACCCGACAAACGGCTCAAGGCAGAGCCGGCCGCCCCACCCGCCGCCCCACCTGCCGCCACTCCTCCACCTGTCGTCCTCAAGGACGCCCCCACACCTCCCGCCCCCACGCCGGCACCGGCCCCGCCGCCCGAGAAAGAACCTGAAGAGCCAGCGCAGGTCCCGCCTGCCCAGCCCACCCCCTCGCCAGGGCTGGCTCCAGCGCCCACCCTTGTGAGCGGTGGTGGCAGTGCCAGCAGCACCAGCAGCGGCAGCTTTGAGGCCAGCCCAGGTATGGCGATGAGGGCGGGCCGGGAGAAGGTCAACACAAGGGTATCTGGGACCTGGGGGGTGGCATTCGGTGGGTGCCTGGTTTTCATGGCAATTCACAGGCTTCAAGTGTTGGAGAAGAAAGGTTCTACTTCCCGGGTTCCAGAAAGCCCCTCTCCTTAGGTCTGGGTGGTACAGGTGATGCCCGGGCATACTGTGTGCGTGTGGCTCTGTAGGAAGTGCTCTTCTGGGTTTGAACCAGGAGCGGGCCTTTGGTTCTTGCTCCTCCAAGAGGGAGGAGGCTGGAGCTGGAGCCGAGCTGCTCAGGGAGGGACTCACGCGGGGCCTGCGGGCAGGCGGGGCCCGCCTGAGCCTGTTCTTCCTTGCGACACAGTGGAACCCCACTTGCCCTCAGAAGAGGGTCCCGATGCACCGGAAGAACTTCCTCCTCCTGCCGCACCACCAGCCCCAAAGGTGGAGGCCACGGGTGAGGGGACCGGCCCTGCCCGGCAGCTCCCCAGCCAGGGCTTGGGCTACCCCAAGTATCAGAAGTCGCTGCCTCCTCGCTTCCAGCGACAGCAGCAGGTGGGGTCCGAAGAGCTGCCTCTCCCTGCCCTGTGCCCAGTCCCCGAGTTCCCTCCTACCCGCCCCCCCCCCCGCACCCCCATACCTGGCTGTCTCAGTTGAGTGTTCGGCCTCTTGGTGCGCGGCATCCTCTGGCTGTGCTTCGGCGTGCTTGGTGGGGCCGGCAGCGCGCCTCCCATCCCCTCTCCCTCCCCAGGAGCAGCTCCTGAAGCAACAGCAACAGTGGCAGCAGCACCCACAGGGCTCCGCGCCGCCCGCGCCCGTTCCCCCGTCACCACCACAGGCTGTGACCTTGGGGGCTGTGACAGCTCCGCAGGCCCCGCCTCCCCCCAAGGCCTTGTACCCAGGCGCTCTGGGCCGGCCCCCACCCATGCCCCCCATGAACTTTGATCCCCGGTGGATGATGATTCCTCCCTACGTGGATCCCCGGCTCCTCCAGGGCCGGCCGCCGCTAGACTTCTACCCTCCTGGCGTGCACCCCTCCAGTAAGAGCCCATGGGAGGGGCAGGAGACCCCCTCAGCCCCGTGAGAGGGGAGAGGGGAGTCTTTCTGGGGGGCTCTGACCACCAGTGAAGGCGGGGGGGGGGAGGGCATATGCCGAGCCCTGCTAAGCTGGCTCTTCATCGTGGAACGAGCTGAAGGGGCGAAGCGTAAGCCGGGCATCAGGCCCCGGGTCCGTTTGGAGGGACTGAGTGCATGACCCCGGGGCCCCAGAGCAGACAGGACTCCGTTCGTCGGGGCAGGAGCGGGTGGTTGGGGGAGGAGGAGTCTGACCGGTGGGCTAGAGATCTGTACCGAAAGGGTTCGGGACGTTCTCCCTGTCTTTCCCCCAAGGCCTCGTTCCCCGGGAGCGCTCAGATAGCGGGGGTTCAAGCTCTGAGCCGTTTGAACGCCACGCCCCCTCTCTCCTGCGGGAGCGGGGGACCCCGCCAGTGGATCCAAAGTTGACCTGGGTAGGAGACGTCTTTGCCACCACGCCGACCACAGACCCCCGCCCACTGACCTCTCCCCTGCGCCAGCCCCCTGACGAGGATGACAAGGGTCGGAGGTGAGTCTGCACAGCCCGCCGGCCCCGGGCCGGGCGTCTTCCCTCTCCCGGAGTGACGGCCGCCACTCTTTCTCTCTCCTCCCCCAGGAGCGAAACTCCTCCGGTACCTCCCCCTCCACCGTATCTGGCCAACTACCCCGGCTTCCCTGAGAACGGAGCCCCTGGGCCCACGATCCCCCGCTTCCCCCTGGAGGAGCCAGCGCCCCGGCCGCTCCCTTGGCCCGCGGGCAGCGAGGAGACCAGTAAGGTGCAAGCTCCACCACCCAAGAAGGACCTCCCCAAGGAGGAAGCGACGCCGCTGGCGGGACCAGAGGTGGGCCGAAAGCCCGCCCGTGGGGCTGGCGGAGGCAGCCAAGGCCCCCCGCCCCCGCGGAGAGAGAGCCGCACGGAGACCCGCTGGGGCCCTCGCCCAGGCAGCAGTCGGCGCGGAATCCCCCCCGAGGAGCCCGGGGGCCCACCCCGCCGAGCGGGACCCATCAAGAAGCCCCTCCCGCCGGCAAAGGCCGAAGAGCTGCCTCCCAAGCCCACTGAGCAGGGGGACGAAAGCCCCAAAGTCCCGAAGCCAGACCCGCTCAAGGCGGCCAAGGGGAAGATGGGAGGAGGCCCCAAGGAGCCCCCGTCCGGTGGGAACCTGTCCCCGGCTCCTCGCCTCCGCCGAGACTACTCCTACGAAAGGGTCGGCCCGGCCGCCTGCCGCGGGCGAGGCCGAGGCGAGTACTTTGCCCGAGGCAGGGGTTTTCGGGGGACCTACGGCGGCCGGGGCCGGGGAGCCCGGAGCCGGGAGTTCCGCAGCTACCGAGAGTTCCGCGGAGACGATGGACGGGCCGGGGGGGCCGGGGGGCCCCACCACCCGGCTGCAGCCCGAGGCCGCACTGCCAGTGAGACCCGCAGCGAGGGCTCGGAGTATGAGGAAATCCCCAAGAGGCGCCGCCAGCGGGGCTCTGAAACGGGCAGTGAGACCCACGAGAGTGACCTGGCCCCCTCCGACAAGGAGGCCCCTCCGCCCAAAGAGGGAGTCCTTCCGCAGCCCCCTCTTGCCCCTCAGCTCGCAGGGCCCCCCCTCTCACCGGCCCCTGCTCGGTTCTCCACAGCCCGCGGCGGGCGGGTCTTCACTCCCAGGGGAGTGCCGTCCCGCCGGGGCCGAGGGGGTGGGCGGCCCCCTCCTGCCATGTGCCCGGGCTGGAGCCCTCAGAGCAAGCCCCTGGCCCCCAAAAAGCCTCCCACGGGCCCTTTGCCTCCCAGCAAGGAGCCTTTGAAAGAGAAACTCATCCCAGGGCCTCTGTCCCCCCTGGCCCGGGGAGGCTGCGGCGCAGGCAGCGTGGGCATGGGTGTGGAAGATGGCGAGCGGCCCCGACGGAGGCGCCACGGGAGGGCCCAGCAGCAGGACAAACCGCCCCGGTTCCGGAGGCTGAAACAGGAACGGGAGAACGCTGCCCGGGGCGCTGAGGGCCAGCCGGGGGCCCTGCCCGTGTCGCCCTCTGCACCGGGGCCTGAAGAACCCCTGGCCCCGGGAACAGCACCCCTGCCTCCTCCCCCGCGCCGGGCTGCCGCCAAGTCTCCTGACCTCTCTAACCAGAACTCAGACCAAGCTAACGAGGAGTGGGAGACGGCGTCAGAGAGCAGCGACTTTGCTAGTGAGCGTCGGGGAGACAAGGAGGCTCCCCCAGCCGTGCTGCTGACCCCCAAGGCTGTGGGCGCTCCTGGGGGCAGTGGAGGCGGAGCTGGACCTGGTGTTGGGAGCGTGCCCCGTGGAGACCTGAGCCAGAGAGCCAAGGATTTGAGCAAGCGTAGCTTTTCAAGTCAGCGGCCAGGAATGGAGCGGCAGAACCGGCGTCCAGGCCCCGGGGGCAAGACCGGCAGCGGTGGAGGTGGCGGCGGGGGCCCCGGGGGGAGGACCGGCCCAGGACGAGGGGACAAGAGGAGCTGGCCCTCTCCTAAGAACCGAAGGTGGGTGGGAAGTGACTGCTAAGAGGATTCTTAGGGGTTACAAACCTGGGGCAGGGCGGAATCGGGTGGGGATGCGGTTGGCAGTTGGGCAGGGGCTTCGTTCAGATCCAAGGATGAGTGAGTGAGTGTCCCATGCCGGGCCGAGTAATTGGAAAGGCCTAGTTGGCATCATGAACACCCACGTGCCCTGCCCCCTGCCTTCCACTGTGCTCAGAAAGCAGAGAGCCGTGCGTAACCTTGTGACAGAAACGGGGACGGGGAGAAAGAGGAAGACGAGGATGTTTGACTTGGAGAGGAAGGGTGGTTTGGGTGCATGTCCCCAAAGCTGGTGCTTTGTTCGCTTCAGCCGCCCTCCTGAGGAGCGACCCCCCGGGCTTCCTCTGCCTCCCCCGCCCCCCAGCAGTTCAGCCGTCTTCCGCCTGGACCAAGTTATCCACAGCAACCCTGCTGGCATCCAGCAAGCTCTGGCCCAACTCAGCACCCGCCAAGGAAGTGCAACGGCACCAGGGGGACACCCAAGGCCCAAACCTGGGCCACCCCAAGCCCCTCAGGGCGCCTCCCCAAGACCCCCGGCCCAATACGACCCCCAGAGGGCCAGCAGCAATGGTGTCAGTGCCGGTGAGTGGGGAGTCGGGCAGGGTCCCCCGTTGGTCAGCCCTCTAGCTGCCTGGTGTGCCAGGGGAAATGGTGGGAAGTGGAGCCAAGCGGTTGCTGACCCACCAATTTTCCCAGAAGCCCACTTCGAGGAACCACCGGGGCCAATGGTGAGAGGGTTGGATGGGACTCCTCGAGACTCTGCGGGGGTTGCTCCCTTCCCCCCCAAGCGGCGAGAACGGCCTCCCAGGAAAGCGGAGCTAATGCAGGAGGTGAGGCCGGTGGCGGAGAGGGGGGCGCGTCACCGCTCTGGTCCCCGGCTCCCTTTTCCCTTTTCGGCACTGCTCGCTCTCGTTGACTTGGGGCTTCCCTCTCTCTCTGGTGAAGAGCCTTGTGGTGCAGTGGTCAGGGCTTGCGCCGCGCTCCTCACTCGGCAGTGTGAAAACACCAGCTGTTCCCGGGGAGAGAGATGGGGTTTTCTGCTCCCGTGAAGAGTTAGTCTCGGGAACGCACAGGAACAGTCCAGTCCTCCCCTGTCCTGGCTCTGAGTTGCAGCATAGACTCGGCAGGTGGCAGTGAGTGTGGGTGGGTGGTTTGAGTTGTTTTTCTCCCTCCCAGTTGTCCTCGTCAAACGTCGTGTGTGTGTGCCTCTCTCTCTCTCTCTCTCTAAGTCCCAGTTCTAACCTAACTCATGTCTTGGCTCTGGCTTTTCCGCATCTGCAGGAGTCCGTGCCGCCTCCTCACAGCTCTGGATTCTTAGGCCCGAAGCCTGAGGGCCCGGGTCCTCGGGGAGAGTCACGAGATCCAAGCACGGAGGCCTTGACCCCTCACATCTGGAATCGTTTACACACTGGTGAGGGAAATGGAGCACAGCCAAGAGGGGAGGGCTGCGTTTGAGGTGGGCTGCGGGCGATTTTTGACTCTCCCGGTTCGTGCTCTGCAGCCGCTAGCCGGAAGAGCTACCGCCCGGGCGTGGAACCCTGGATGGAGCCCCTGAGCCCCTTTGAGGACGTAGCTGGCACCGAGGTGGGGGCACCTGGCAGGGAGGGCTGCCTTTTGCTCGGCCAGGTCGGGGTTGCATGCGGGGCTGCCCAATCCTGGGCCCTCCTCTCTTAAGTAGAGTTGGTCTGCTACGGCG
>PVJH01049122.1:0-10667 GCA_004026705.1 Nesogale talazaci
TATGCTTAGTACATTCAATGAATACCTAAGTACTGTGGAAGGAAACAATGTACACCTTTCCTGCTTTGAAATCATGCAGTATTTCCTTGTTTCGTTCAAACGATTGTCTTCTGCTTTGTGTGCAGATTCTGCTGGAGCACAATGAAGTGTTCTGAAATTCTCATTTTTATCCAGTTAGCTATGCTTCACACAGCTCAAGGCCTTTGCATAATCAAAAAATACAAGTAAACATCTCTCTAATATTCTCTGCCTTCAACCAAGATTTATTGTACATCAGCAACAATAACCCTCATTCCACATAGTCCTTTGACTCCAACTGCATTTCTTGCAGTTTCCTTTCATTTTTGAATTGTCTTTGGCAGAATTTTATCTTTCTACCATTCATTCCTTATTTAGGGCTGATTTCCCATGATGCCTCATGGTGGCCCCATGTGCAGGATCCTTTGTAAAGTGCCCTTGGCGGCTGCTGTTGATGCTGCTGCATCTGGAGGAGGGCGAAGGCCTCTGTCACTTGCTCTTCAAGACATCCCTTTCTCCAGGCCTGGAGTGGTTGAGCACTCGGTGTTTCAGTTCCCTCTATTGTGCAGCCATCCTTTCTGGGAAAGCTCAGCTGGGTTTCTTAGAGTTCACCTTTCTACTTAGTAAATTGGCTTCTTTCCATCTCTTCCACTTGAATCGTTTGCCAAACCCTGAGTGCCTTAATGTTCTTTCTTCATGATATCTAGTCTAAGCTCTTCTCCGCTCAGGTCTATCCAGTGCATGTCATGTACAAACAACTTTATCACTAGTTCGATGATCGGGACAGGAGCTAACCTTCCATCAGAAGATCCTCAAAGGAAGGCCTGCACTCTGTGTCACTGTCCAGCCGGACTCCACTGTAATAGGTGTCGCTTTGATTATGCTTCACTAGAGGCCTACTTATCATATTTCTTATATCTGTTCCTTCAAAATGTTGGCATCACTGATATCCATAACTAGAATAATGGCATCATTGTTGCGCTCACCAGCAGTGGAGTGTTTTACCTGAATTCCCATCTCCCCTGCTCTTAATTTTGCCCAGTTTCTGTCACCACTTGTCTTATCTGCCCTGTGCATCAGAGTTATTCCAATGGACAGGCAGGAAGGTGGGGTGGCAATGTCCATAGCTGAACACTAGAGGTCTCTCTCTCTCTCTCTCTCTCTCTCTCTCTCTCTCTCTCTCTGTCTCTCTCTGTTGGGGGTGGGATCAATTCTCAATGAAAAGGTTATTGCGGAGTGGCAGAGGCTTGGAGAATCATTTTGCACATTAACAGACTGAAATGTCTGAAAGCTACGCCTATAAAGGAACTCTGTTGGAAATAGGATAATTACAAAATACAATGAGAAAAAAATCAGAAAGACGCAGAAGGTGAGATAGTATACAAAGCAACTGGATTGGTCTTTTGAAAACATAACATCATTTAATGGGATATTGTTTTAGAATATAAACAAAACTAAAAAGATATGTCTCAGTATGATATGTAAATGATGATTGGATATTGTTTCAACTTTTCAAAAAAATTCATTCAAGTCAAATTGAGGACAAGAAGGGAGATGTGACTATGGCCTTGATACTAAATGACATTGTCAACCAGCCCCAACCCCACTGCCAGCCTGGGACTTCCAAGTTATGACGAGATTATGGAATTGTTCCACTTCTTAGATGTAATCATGCTTTTGTGAGTAGAGGATGCATGCTCTAGTATTTAGGTAAAAAGGTTCAAGTTATTCAGCAAAAAGAATACTACACAAAGGGCTTCAGAAAGTGCATTGGCAAATTGCATTGTAATTTAATTGAATTTTCCACTCACATGTCGAAACCCTGTGATATCTATAATTACCCTCACCTGCCATTCCTTTGCCTGTCCTCTGACTCCAGTCGTCCCTCACACAGCAGTCTGCTTCTGTGCCTGGGTTGGACAGCACATTGCTATGGCCACACAGAACGCGCAGACAGTGCTCACGATCCTGGGGTTCACTGGGGAAGTTAACAGGTGAGCAATTCTCCGGATACAGTTGTAAATCAGGACAATTTCATCGGTGCTGTACCCATACGCAGGCCTCTCTCTGGCCCTCAGCTTCTTGACCTGGCCTCTGTCCTGTTCAAGCAGTGTTACAGAGCTCGCCTAGAGTCGCCAATAAATGCCCAAAGGGAATACCACTCCACTCCCTACAAGCCTCCACTTGAAGGCACTGGGCTCCAGCTCCATGGGTCAGCAAAGCACCCCCGGACCCTCTTCACAGGTCAGTCTCCTGCTCCAAAGCACTCAGCTTTTCCTGCTCAGTGGACTGGGAGGTTCACTACCCTGTCTCAGGCTCTGGCTCCTGGTTCTGCTCTTGCTGCTCCGCTGCCACTCTTCCAGAGCCAAGGCTATCTCCTGGATCAGGGAGGTTCGATCCACAGGGAGCTTGGAGCCCAAAGGATGCGCTCCACTCCTGACTGGCTTTTATCTCTTGCTGGCAGCGAGAGTCCCAGTTGCTTCCTCTGTGATGGTTCATTTCATCCCCAGCAGGATGACAATTGGAATTCACCTTGTACACAGTCGCTCACAGATGAATTCTATCATCCAATGAGGCCCTTCCTCCACCTTCTTCACCAGACCCAGGAAAAGGCAGGCAGGCCATTTGGTGAAGTAACATAGCCCTTGGTTAGATGAGCCATGTTAAATAACTCATTGCAGTGCAGAATGCAAATATAAAACTTTTAAAAACTTGAATATCAACATGGGTATGTGGGTATATTATTTTTTCAACTTTTCTGTATATTTTATAGTAAAACAGTGTGAAAATAGAGAAACCAATTTAACTTTGTGTTCTGAACACACTTGATGACAAGATAATTTCTCCTCTTATTATGAAGGTGTCAACTGATTTACAAAACCCATTCTGGGACACATTAGCCTAGAACAGGCTCTTAGCCATTTTATTTTAAAATGTCCAATAATGATAGATGCTTCAAGGGAGAATACAAAATATTTTTGAAAAATTCAAATGATGGTTAGAAATAGCAATATCATCGGGTTAACTGAGATTTGTTGGCTAATTAAACAGTCCTAATATTTGACATAATGGTGGGACTTCAGGGGCCACACAAACGAAGGTCGCAGCTTGCATGTGATGACTGAAAGCGCATCCTTGATTGCAGCAGCACCTCAGGGATCCAGAGTCAGGCTCGAGTTTTAATCCTTGGCATCCTTTTGTGCTTCAAGAATTCCCTGATGGGATATTATATAGAGCTCTGTGGCAGTCATGTATTCTGGTGCCAGTTTGACTAAGAGTGTAGGGGTGGAGTCTAGCCTGTCAATCTGGAGATAGCCAATGAGACCTCTGTTGGACATGACTTTCTCTGAGAATTCTGGGAAATCTCGTGATATTTCCTCCGTGTTGATGAGAGACCAGAGACTCAGTTCCTTGGAGAAGAACTACTGACAAGATGAGATGACAGCATGCTAATAGATCCTGATTCCTGGAGAATGGAGGCGTTGGAGGAAAAGCCACACGGGCTTGCCCTAGTGGAGCCAAACCTCTGGGGCTGGAGAAGCCACATGGAGACTCCTGCCAGCGCTGAGATGCTTCTACTGCCAATGGATACACGACTCTCCACCCACTGGCCTGTGATTGTCCTGGCATGTGCTTTGGAGACTTTATAGATTAATATCGGACATATGGGCTAATATTGGATTTATGTCCTTGGACAGGACTGGGTTGGCATGCTTTCTCAATGTTCCATTCCTTTTATATATAAACTTTTCCTTGTATCCCTATGTGTGTTTATGAATTTGTTTCTCTAGTCTACCTGGACTAACACAAGCATTTTCATGAAGAGAATTAAATTTTTAAATGATGAGGAAGATCAACTGCCATGGACAAGCAGAACAAATAAACATGTCTCAAAAGGATTACCGCCAGATGTTCCTTAGAAGCATGGCGAGACTTAGTCTCATGGGCTTTGGGCATGTTGTCAGGAGAGACCAGTCACCGAAGAGAACAGCATGTTTAGTCAAAGTAGAAAGACAGCAACAAAGAAAAACATCCTCGATGGGATGGATTGACACATGAGCCGCAACAGGGGCAATAACCACTGTGAAAATGGCCAGGACCAGGCAGTATTTCCTCCTGTGGTTCTCCAGTCGCTGTGACTCAGGGCCAACATGATGGCACTGCCCAAGAACAACAACGACTTTGAATTATGGCCAGAACGTTCCTGGGAGTGATAGGTAGCCAGTGTAGGAAAAGGGGGACCATTATGCCTTACTTGAAATATCCAGCTATCGGTCAGCAAAGAAGTGGCACTCTGTGCATGCTCAAAGGTCCAGGTTTCCGGCCAGGAATGCTACAGCTAGATTGGCTCACCTGGGCCAGGTAAATTCAATTCAGCCAATGGGGTTGACCAGGGTCGTCAACCACATCTCCCTGTGGGAGAATTGAAAACACCAATTTTTTGGCCCTGGTGAGCTCTTGCCCAGCGGCTGTTCTGTAATGTAGGACTGCTGGGCCACGGTCCAGAGCCCACCGCATCTCTCTCTCAAGCAGGTTCCTGGCCAGCAGACAGGGGTGAGGGATCTCATGGTGCCTGTGTAAACCTGACACTTCTTTAACCTTCATAAAACTCATTTGGATCACAAACCAGGCTTCGACTTAAATTCTTTATTGCACGTAGCCAAGGATTGGGGTATATTGTTCCCCCCAAGAAACCTTACAGGAGGCGAGGATGGCAAGACTTCATCACACAGTTTGGACATATTGTAAGGAGGGATTATTGCCGGAAAAGGACCTCCTACTTGGAGAAGCAGAGGATCAGTGATAAGACAGGAGGTCCTTGAGGGGATGGGTGGACACAGAAGCTGCAGCCATGGACTCCAGTATAACAGCTGTTAGGGCCCGGCACAGGCCCCGGCAGTGCTTAGTTCTGATCTACATGGGGTCAGTGTGAATTGGAGCTAGCCCAGCTCTACCTAACAGCAACTTTGAACTGGGTAGGCTATGACTGCTCTAACTAAGCTGACACAGAGGAAGTGCTGCGGGGCTTCTAAGGTAGGGTCTTAAATAGCTAGGCAGCTTCTGTCTTGTTCAATAGAACACTTACTTTTGAAGATTTGTTACTTTATAAGAAGTTCAACTATTCTGGCGTCACTCTGGAGTGAGAAAGTCCAAGCTGAGTAAAGAGGCCATGTGTAGGCATCCTGGTTGGTCGCTCCTGGGAAACCCAGCTATGGTGTCACCCTAACCTAGCGGCCAGACAGAGGGGTCAAGAAGGTCCCAGGTAGTTCCCGCCCCCAGATATCATGGAACAGAGACAAACCACCCAGGCTGTACTCTGCCTGATCTCTGAACACACAAGAGTCTATGAATGTCTTACTCTAGGGAGCCCCATCAATGATCTGACTACATCCCGCACTCCAGGATGCTCATCATGCTTCTGAGAAGTCTCATATTCTAGATTTGGGCCCACTTACACTCATCTCCACACCCCCTGGAAACACGGAGGGAGGGCCTCAAACAGAAACCTGATGTGCACAATTATGCCTAAGTCTAATCAAACGCCCCCTCAGAATGTTTGTTGAGATGTTATGAAATCTTAGCTTTTTTTTTTTTTTTTTTTAGGCATCACTGCCCTCAAGTGGTGGGAGTAGGAGGCCCAGCCTTTGCTCCTGGGAGCCGGAATTGAACCTCCATCCCAGTGGGCCACAGTCCTGCACACAACCACTACGCCACCGGGGCTCAGCCCCTAAATCTTAGCTTTTGTTATATTGTTCCAACTATTCATCTTAGGATTACAAGGCAGATAATATTACCCAGTTTTATAAAACAATAACCAGAACTGCCAAGACTTGGCAATAGAAGGAGGCTCACTTCAGGGGAAAAAGGGATTATAACTTGAAGTTTAATCTCCCCTTGAGACTCTCTGATCTCAATATTGCTGTAAAATCTTGTTAAATTATAGAAGCAGTCATGTCTCCTAATTTGGCACAGCTAATTAACCTAATGTGGTTGGAGCTTGGAATCCAGGTCTTTTGATACATAGATCTTCTGCCTTTTTTTTTTTTTTTTGTCTTTTGGGCATCACTGCTCTCTGGTGGTGGGAATAGGAGGCCCAACCTTTGCTCCTGTGGAGCCTTTGCTGGAATTGAACCTCCATCACAGTGGGCAGCAGTACCGCGCACAACTACTACGCCACCGGGGCTCAGCCCAATCTTCTGCCTTTTTTTAATGGCATTTTAATGCACCTGTTTAGTTTTCTATTGTTATGAAACAAATATCCCAAAACTTAATGGCTTAAAGAGTATAACTGACTATTTCTCATCATCCTGTGGGTTAGTGGGCCAGGTAGGTCTTATGGTGGTCTCATCTTGGTTCACTCAAATAGGTGCATTTAGCTGGCAGGTCAGCCATAGTTAGGGCTTGGTGGGGGTTTTGAGTGGGGGGGGGGCTCTCTTTCCACATGGTTTTTTATTTTACAATTCTTTGTGGCATAATTGACTTAGGGAAAGGAACAGTTTGCCTATAACATTTATACTTGGTGGGGTTTGTCAACAAAATCCTTATCCTAGAAACTGTAGTTCTCATGAGAGAAGGGAGAAGGCAAGTTTCTATGGATAAATGCTTATCAAGTCCCTACTCCTGAAACATTTACTGATTCTCCATTGGTCAAAGCAAGTCATCTGACTATATAGGGAGAAGATTCATTGGTTGGATGCCAAGAGGAGTGATTTATTGGGAGACATAATTATAACAACCTATTCTATCTCATTTTATGGTTGCACTTTCTAATTTGGTCCTGGAAACAAACAAACAAACAAAAAATCCAAACTCACTGCCACAAAGTCTATTCTAACTCATAAGGGTCTGTAGGACAGGGGTGAGTCTCCAAGACTATAATTCTTTATGGGAGTAGAAAGTCCCGTCTTACCACCTGCGGAGTGCCCGGTGGTTTCAAACTGTTGACCTTGCAGTTAGCAGCCCAACACATAACCACTGTATCATGGGGACTCCTTTGTTCATAAAAAAAGGATAGCAAATAAGAGTACATTCCTACCCCAAAGCTAAAATTTCAATGGGATCTATGTCCATGATAAGTGTCATATGCCTATATAGGATAAAGCTTATGTAGTACTTTGTACATGACTGATCATTAAAAATTAAAGTCGGATGAATGAATAAAATTATCAATGGCAATAGTTGGAAAAGCATGTCCTGCAACATTAATAATTGCTGGGTGACGTTTCTCAACAAAGTCCCTATTATAGAAATTATAGTTCTTTGTAGAATACAAATTTGCTTCATTGTGCCCAACAGGTAGGGAGCCCTGGGGGGTGTAGTGGGTAGCACATTGGACTGCTAATCACAAGGTTAGCAGTTTGAAACCACCAGATGCTCCTTAAGAGAAAGATGAATTTCCAGCTCCTGTGAAGAGTGACCATCTCAGAAGCCCACAGGGACTGTTCATCCCTGTCCTCCACTCGATGGCGAGGAGTTTGAGTTGAGTGCCCAACATAATGTCCATCTACAATCCCTCACACACCGGCTGATGTATGAAGTAAAAACACCCTCAGAGTGTCCTGTTTCCTTAATAAAGAACATAAACCATTTATGCAATGGACAAAAATGGGACTTTAGCTCTTGCCAAGCTTTTACTTCAGTTAGAGGATGTTTGCTGCTGCAAGTAACAGAAAATCAGACAATCTAAGTCAACTACTTTAAGCAAAACAAACAAACAAACAACAAAAAAAATGTATTGATTTACTTCACAGGAACAGGCTTCAGTGGTTTTTTGTTTTTAATTGACAACTCAACAAGGACTTAAGTTCTTTCTATGTCTCCACTCTGCCACACCTAGCCACCATATGGACTTCATCCTGCCGTGGCCTCCCTCCCAGTCAGAGATGACTGCCACTTCTCAGGGGTACACACTCCCTCATTTACCTTCACTGGGAGAGAGAGAGAAGATGCACTATGCTGGTTCCCTTGTCTCTCCCAGAAGAATTAAGAGCTTCCTTTTGAAAGACCCTAGCAATCCTCCCCTCCTATCTCCTTGGCCTCACTGATAGGCCCATTCCTGACCAAGAGACATGCTGATGAGGGAGGAATTATGTGGATGTGGTTAAGCTAAGTAATCAAAGCCTCATCTTGGAGTTTGAGGAGGGTCTGCTTCCTTCAAAGGACTTGACTGTGCAGAAAAGGTAGCTCACTCACTGCCATCCAGTCAATGGGACTCATAGGGTCCCCTAGTGGGTTTCTGAGACTGTAGCAGTTTATGGAGTAGAACGCCAGGCTTTCTCTCTTGGAGCTGCTGACCGGTTTTAAACTGCCCGCTATGTGATCACAGGTCAACACATAACCACTGGGAAACTCTAATGAGAATCTGAGAACTGTTGGGAAGAGAGAAGTCTATTTAGGGAGGCAATCAACCATGTCCACTTCAAGGTTCTACTTCTATGTTGCTGTATCCCACTAGTGTTATATTAATCTCCCATGATGATTCCCCTTCATTGCAGCATTTGCTCAATGATATTTCATCTTTGATAGCCCAGAGTTATGAACTATTATCTATTGAGTTCTGTGGTGAATCTGAAGAGAAGAACCTATAGGATACCTACCACTGCCAATCAAATATTTTACATACAATAACCCTATGAACTAGGTCATATGAACTTCATTTTATTCATGAGAAAACCGCGCCCTGATTCAATAAGCTGCCTAAATGCACACCCCTACCACGCAGCAGCATTGAATTTCCAGTCTCGCTCGTTAGACTCTGAAGACTCAGCTCCTTTCACTCTGTCTCACTGAATTCTGCTTCAGCAAACCATCAGTTTCATTCCGCAGCCATTCACCATGATGATACCATTTGCTCTCTGATCCATCAAAGCATTTTAGGAATAGAAGGAAAATTCAAATTTTATACATTCTTCTATGTTTTAGGAAATGGCTTGGGGAAATGTTGTAAAGCTAGCTCCTCTTTCACAATTGAGCTGGATGATAATGCTTTTAAAGGATCCCCAGTGGTGTAGTAGTTGAGCATTGGACTGCTAACTGCGAGGTCAGCAGTTTGAAACCACCATCTGCTCCTCAGGAGAACGATGAAGCTGTCTACTCTTTTGTTTTGTTTTGTTTTTTGGGGCATCACTGCCTCTGGTGGTCGTGGGCGTTACCCAGCGCTGCTCCTGAGAGTCGCCGCTGGGTTTGAACCGCCAAGCCCATGGGCCACAGTCCCACACACTCAACCACTTACGTCACTGGGGCTCAGCTCACGGCTGTCTACTCTTGTGAAGAGTTATAGTCAGACCCACAGGGCCAGTGCTCGCCATCCAGAGGGTCACTATGAGTCCAAATCGACTCAAAGGCGATGAGCTTCGTTTGGGTTTGAGATTATGCTTTTTGTGTATTATTTACACTGACATAAATCACATCTGATTACTTGGTTATTTAACTGTTATCTACATAGTTTCTGTTTCCAGTTATGTCATGGATCATGTTTACTTATTATAGCTGTATATTACTATGAGATTAGTCCTTTTCTAAATATATCGAATTCTTTTTATTCAGTCTTTAAAGTCCTGATTTCCTTTGCATTGTAAAACCTTTCATTTTTTTCTATTTTTAAAAAATCATTTTACTGGAGGCTCGTATAACTCTTTTCACAATCCATCCATACATCCATGTGTCAGGTTCTAGTTGAAACCAGGGTCACCATGTTGTGCAGAGCTGGAGGTGACATTCATATCATCATCCATATAAATAGCAGTGCGTGTGCACAGAGTCTTACAATCCAGGCCTGTACACAGTGGCTGAGTTCAAATCGAACTCCCACGAGGAATGTACTGAGGTGGGTGGGGTGGAGTGGGGGGTATTATTTCTCTACTTTATGAGGCCAATTTGATTTCTCCCCAATTTTGAGTAGGTGGATCTGGTTTCTCCATTTCCATTTCCTATTTGAATGATAATAGGACAAGTTCACAGTCAACCTGGCTGCCCACCATTGCTTTGTGATGTAAATGGTGATGTGTCCCACTGTATAGGGACAAAACTCTGCCTTCCTGTGGATCCTGACTCCTCATGGCCTTCCAGGGTTCTGAGGGTTTCTGAGGCTGTAAATCATTTCTGAGTCTGCAAATCTTTTCTGACTTGGTAGTCCACAGAGCAGCTAAGGGGTTTGGATCTTGTTAGCTCCCTGTTTCTCCCACAGGACCATCCAGGCTTCTGGTGGCTGTTGTTGGGTGTGGTTGAGTTGATTATGACCTTGAGTGCAAGAGAATGAAACACTTCTGGATCCTGCACCATCTCCAAACTAGGTAGGGTTGGGTCCCTTGTTGGAATACATTGTCCGTCCATCTTGTTGAGGGTCTTTCTTTTTTTGGCTTCCCCTCTATTTTATCAAGTATGACACCCTTTTCTAGTAGCTGGTCTCTCCTGACAACATGTCCAGAGTATGTGAGATGAAGCCTCCCCATCCTTCTCTCTAAGGAGCATTCTGGCTGTCCTGCCAAGACAGGTTTGTTGGCTATTTGGGCAACACATGGTGCTTTCAATATTATTCTCCAGCACCATAATCCAAATGCATCGATTCTTCTTTAACCTCCCTTATTTGTTGCCCAACTTCCACATGGATATAAGCAGTGCTGGAATTCAAATAAATAAACAACTGATTG
>PVJH01049123.1:0-10465 GCA_004026705.1 Nesogale talazaci
TGTTGTTTGACTATTGTCCGGCCCTCCAACAGTCTGAAGGACAGTGAACTGGCCCCGTTTAAAAAGTTTGAGGACCGGGCTGAGCCCTGGTGGCGTGTGGTTGTGCACGGGACTGCGGCCCACTAGGATGGAGGTTCAATTCCAGCTCCCAGGAGCAAAGGCTAGGCCTCCTACTCCCACCACCTGAGGGCAGTGAAGCCTAAAAAAAAAAAAAAGTTTGAGGACCCCTGGTTTATAGAGGGAGCTGAGACCAGAGGCATGAGAGATGGTAGCCTGGAGACTCAGACTGCAAGACACTGTCTCCCTCTCTGGCCCGAGACTGTGGCACTGTGGGACAAGCTTCCTGAGGGCAACGTGGCCCTGGGGCTGAGGACCTGCCGGACTAGACTGCTGGCTGAAGAGCCCAATGACTGCTATCCTGATGGCCTGCTAACTTCCCTAATCAACTCCCTCCACCCTGAGGGGTTTCCGTGAGTTCTGGGGGACACTGCCACAGAGTCTCGAACCCAGTGAGGAAGCAGATAAGGGGGGAGGGACGGCTGGGGTCCGGGTAAGTGATGGGAGCTCGGTGGTGTGTCTGACCCTCACCTCCTGGCAACGGAGAAGCCAGAGGAGGTTGGACGTGTCCACCTCCAGGCTGCTCATGCTTACGGCCACAGCTTGGCCTGTCACCATAGTCCCAGGGGCCGAGCTGGTCACAGTGGGACCTGCCTCCTCGTTGCCCCTGGCCCGTGGGACCCTTGCCCCTTGCCGCAAGAAGCGAGAGACCTGTATGGTGGCTGCCGCGGCGACAGCTGGCTTTGAGGATTGGATTGTCAGGTCTGTCTTCTGAAAGACTGGAGACTCCTCTGGCGCCCACCGAGCACCAGTTTCACGTCTGACTCTCCAGCCTGGCGATGGCGGCTCTGCAGGACCCCAGCCCCACGCACCCACCCGCCCCCCTCCCGTGGCAGGCCACAGAGCTGCCAGCCCCCGCCTCTCGGGAATAAGCCAGGCGGCCAGGAACTGTCGTAGGTGGAGATGAATTTTATTATCGATCACCTACAATCCACCCTGTGCACATCTAAGATTTACATCCCGAAGAGCGCCCCGCTCTCACAGGCGGGCGGTGAGTGGGCGGCCCCCAGCTCCAATCGGATCACACAGAATAAAATACCCCTTCTGCCCACCCAACCCGCCCAATACACACCCTTCCCTCCCAAAGAATGGACGGGGGCATGGGTCAACCACAGTGACACCTGAGACCCCCGGCGACCCCAGGCACACACTCAGATGCAGCTGCCCCCGCCGCCCACCCTTGGCCCAAACCCCTGCCTGACCCACAGGCTGGTGGCCGAGGGCGGGGGAGGGAGGCTGGGCCTCCTTGATCCCCCCCCCCCGCCCCCGCCCCCCCAGAGGTTTGTGTCAGTGCCTGGAATTCTCTTGTCTCCGATTTTCACTTCATCTGGTTTTTCAAGGTGGGGTGGGGGGCAGGAACGCATGTGTGGGTGGGTGGGTGGATCTTTGGCCTGCTGCAGGGCAGGGGTGTTTCTTTATTTTACATTACAAAATATACAAACGTCAGATCGCACGGTCACTCGGTTGGTCCTGGGGGTTGTCCCTGGAGTGCAGGCCTCCTCCGGGACGACAGTGGTTGGCAGAATAAATACGCGACGTGGGGGCACGGCTGCGGGGGCGGGTGGGTGGGGCCCGCAGGACGTCCCTGGGGGAATGTATCTTTATGGTAAATACTGACACAGACGGACTCGGGACAGGGTTTTTGGTCAAGCCGCTGCCCCGTGGTGCAGGCACCCACCGGGTGGGGGTGGGCTGGGTGCAGGGCTGGCCCCCAGGGACCAGAGGCAGTCCGGGGCACCATGCACCCCCAGAGGATTGCAGGGACCCTCCTGGCCACGTCTTGCTGCCCTCCCCGTGGTACCTCTCAGGCCTCCCCATCATCCATGGGAGCCAGCGTGGCCCGTGTCCTCTCTGGCTCTCGGGCGAAGTCCCCCTCCCCACCCCCCCACCCCCCACGGAAGACGCTCAGGGATTTGTTCCTGGCTCCCCAGGGCGGGCTGGGACCACATGGGTGTTTGTTGCTTAGCTACACAAGGAAGGCGGTCTCACTCGAGAGCAGCTTTGTGGACCGGACAGGCAGGGGCGACCTCGGGGAGAGGGGGCACGCGGAAGATGGCGTGATGGGCAAGCGCTTGCTCACGCCGTCTGGGTGTAAGGCACTGGGTTCTGAGGACAGGCGGGGGGGCTGGAGCTGAAGGGCGGCCACCTGCTCCCTGCGGGGGGCCACTGGGCCACAGACACGGGCGCCCAAACTGGACAAGCGCATGACCACAGGGACAACAGCCCGGGCCTCGCGAGCGTTCGTGGGCACCGTCCCCAGCTCCGACTTGAACCGCCTCGTTCTCCCCGCATAGCCCCTCGGCCACCTCTCCCCTCGGCTCGGACGCCCGCTGGCCCCAGGTCTTGGGTGACCACCGAGAGGCGAGACGTTCCCACGTCCGAGCAGCCCGGCCGGGCCTCAGCGACATCTTGGCCCCTTAATAGAATAGGAGCGGATGTCCGGGCTTTAGGGGGTGGGGAGGGGGGTTTCCCAAAGGAGCGACCCAGAAGTGGTATGAAGGCCAAACCTTGCGAGGGAACGGGCTTCGTAGTTCACAGGGCAGAGGCTACTGTGCTAGAGAATCGAAAACAGCCGACCCTGCGCTGGAAGGAACGTGGCGGAGTCTCCTTTCTCCTGTTCAAGAGTCGTTCCCCCGGCTGGACTACCCTCGGGATTAACAGCTACTCTTCATTTGGTTTCTGTGAGAAGCACCGGCCCCCGGGGGCTCGGGTCAGGCTCGGGGTCGGGGTTGGGGTTACTTGGTGGAATTGGGGCTGACGCCGACGAGGCTGATGATGTCAAGCAGGGCTTGTTTCAAGTGGCTCCCGAAGCGGTGCGAGTCCTGGTGGGAACACGGAGAGGGCGCCGTGAGGGGCCGCGCCGCCGGGGCCCGCCGTCCCAGCCCCACTCCAAGGAGAGGGGTCCTCTCCTTGGCCGCCTCCCCCCGCCCTGGGGGTCATCTATAGCTTCCTGGTGCCACAGCACCTCTGGGCGTCAGGGACAGGCCAGACGTCTCCGTCCCCTGGGGTGTGAGCAAAGGTGGTTCGTGTGCGAGGTTCCCACGAAGACGTGGGCCCACCAAGAGCCCTGCAGAGCCTGTGAGAGCACACGGCTGACCCTGTGAGGATGCGTGTGCAGAGAGATCGTGTATGGACTGCTTTGTGTGCACGGGTTCCTGTGGAATTGCACATATGTGCAGGTCCCTGTAAAATTACATACATGTAGTTCTTAGCATGTGCAGGTCCCTGTAGAATTGCATGTGTGCATTTCTTAGCATGTGCTATTGCGCATATGTATCTCTTAGCATGTGCAGATGCCTGTAGAACTGCATGCGTGCATTTCTTAGTGTGTGCAGGTCCCTGTAGAATTGCATGTGTATTTCTTTCTTTTTTTTTTTTTGTGGCATCACTGCCCTGGTGGGAGTAGGAAACCCAGCCTTGCTCCTGGAGAACTGCTGCTGGATTTGAACTATTAACCCTGTGGGCTGCATGTGTATTTCTTAGCATGTGCAGGTCCCTGAAAACTGCATGTGTGCATTTCTTAGCACACGAAGGTCTGTGTAGAACTGTATGTATGTATTTCTTAGCATGTGCAGCTCCCTGTAGAATTATATGTGTACTTCTTAGCATGTGCAGGTCCCTGAGAACTGCATGTGTGCATTTCTTAGCATGTACTATTCCTGTAGAATTGCACATATGTATTTCCTAGCATATGCAGATGCCTGTAGAACTGCATGTGTTCATTTCTTAGCGTGTGCAGGTCCCTGTAGAATTGCACGTATGTATTTCTTAGCATGTGCAGATGCCTGTAGAACTGCATGCGTACACTACTTAGCGTGTGCAGGTCCCTCTGGAATTGCATGTGTATATTGCTTAGCATGTGCGGATGCCTGCAGAGCTGCATGGGTGTTTCCTAGTATGTGCAGGTTCGTGGAGAACTGCGCGTGTGAATTACCTGGCGTGAACACCCAATCCCGCGCCTCCTGCCGGGTGCTAGGGAAAGGCTCAACACTAAAGCAGCACTCCAACCTCAAGATCTAACATGGCTCATGGCAGCAAAGAGACCCCCTTCCGAATCAAAACGAGGCTTTGAGGTGTGCAATCCACGGCTTTGAAAATTCGCAAACCAAGGATAAGCAAGGGAGGGGACAGAAATGCTCTGTCCGTGAAAGATGCCCCCCCCCGCCCCAACAGGACCCTTCCTTGAGGATGGGGTGGGGCTTCCTGTACTCACGGTCTCGGGGCAGGAGAACTTGGAAGAGATGTGGAAATTGATGAGGTTTTCCCCCACAAGGATGTAGGACACCCCGTAGCCATCGTCTGCCACCTGGTGGGGGGTGGGGGGTTGCCGTGAGAGAGAGGCTTCAGCCTGCTGGCGGGAAGTGAGGTACCACGCAGAAGGGGCCGACTCACGTGTTCAATCGCCCCTCCCCTAGCTGTCAGTTTGTCTGTCTGTGTGCTGGCTTGTGCAGGCCTGCGAGGCTGGACACTGGGCCGTTACAGTACGCCAGGCAGGGTCCCCCCTGGTGGGCCAGTTTCTGTGCTACTAGATGAAGACTGGCTAACAAGAAAGGCCCAGAGACAACCTTTCGAAAAACGGCAGGTCAGCCCCATGGCTCAGCACAGAATACAAGGGCGGACTTGGGAGTCACGAAGCTTCTGGAAACATCCCACCACCCTTGACTCTCATTTCCCTCGAACTTCTTGAAGGCAGTAGAACATCCCCCAGCTCTCTGAGGCGTCCTCATGCACGGGACAGCCAGGAGTGAGGCGTCCTCATGCACGGGACGGCCAGGAGTCTGTTCTGACACAACAGCCAGGTGACCACCACCCTGCTTGCATACAAGGATGCCCCCCCCCCCCGCCGGGTGTCTTGACTCCCTCTGAGACTGACCACGAGTCTGGAGACCCACCCCTGGGCTCGGACACCTCCCTACATACCGGCCCGAAGCCCCCTCCGCTGGACACGTATTCGGGGTTCCTGTCCAGGTTAAACAGCTCCACCTGCTGCTGCGGTGTCTGGCTGGTGGACAGCCGCCAGGGCTCAGACAAGACCTGTAAGGGGAACACAGGGAGACAGGGTCAGCAAGCCGCCCAGGCTGATGGCTGGCCCCGATCTGGCTCTGCAGTCACAGCCAAGCCCCTGGGACAGGAGACAACCCCAGCCTGACTTACACACAGGAGGCCCGTGTCCCCGACATCCGAGGACTAAGGTGGCACAGAGCGGGCCGGTAACGCCTCCAAGACACAGCCAACACTGGCTCGCAGGAAAGGTGGTAGGTGCAGCCGCCCCGCTGTGTGCGTGGCCCACTTCAGAATCCTCTTACATAAGAGGCGCAGCACGGCACCCGCAGGAAGCCCTCACCGCACAGAGGTTACGCAGGGGACTGCTAACCACCAGGTTATTGGTTCGAAACCACCCGTTGGTCTGTGGGAGAAAGAGGCTTTGCGCCTCCGTTCAAGGGCAGCAGTCTCGGAAACCCACAGGGGACATTCTACTCGCAATGTGTCATGAAAACCCACTAGGGGGCCGTGAGCCTGGGATCTCAAAAAACGTGACCGTACAGGATGCTGCAAAGTTGGAAGTTAGAAACCATTGCCAGGCTCCATGGGTATATGGTGAGGCTATGCCCGGGAAGACTGACCGTCTCCCTGGGAAACCCCCCAGGGGCAGACCGGTCCTGCCCCAGAGGGGGGCCCAGGTTAACCCCCACCGCCACCCATCCTCTCTAGACAGCAGACACCCGCTCACCCCTGCAGAGCCACAGAGAGGGCCTTGATCCTGGATAGCTCCTCCTCCCTCCCCAATATTTTTCACTGGAGGCTGTGCAGAGCCTGGCCGGCAGAGCCCATGGACTCTTGACAGAGGCCAAGGCTACTGCAGTTCTAAAAGGCTTCCAAAGCAGTGGCGGTGAGGCCCCAGCGCTCAGGGCACGCTCCATGGGCCTGGGAGTTCCCCGTGAGACTGGTCCCCGAGCAGGGTGAGACTTGGAGGATTAGCAGTTCCCACCCCCTCCCACCAGAGGCAGGGGTGTGATTCTGGGCCTGCGAGCCCTGAGCGCAGCCCGCGCCCGTCTGGACCGCAGCCGCTTGCGGGTGGCTCCGGAGCAGGGCATGTTTCCAGACGAAGACAGACCAGGAGGAAAGGCCTGGCAACGGGCACCTGAAAAACCAGCCGGTGGGAAAAACAAACAGCCCACGGGGCAGAGTGAGTTCTCCCTGGACACATGGGAGCCGGGGTGTGCTCGGGGGGTACCCATTCACAGCACCCCTGGGCGACAGGCTCGAACTTCCCCTGGAGGCCGCCTTGGCTGTGGTCCTGTGGGAGCAGACGGCCGGGCTCTGCTGCATGGGGTGGGTCCGAACCGCCCAGCTTGGAGGTCACCACCCCGGGGCTCAACCGTCCACCACCCCATCGTTTCCCCAACGCAGAGGATCTGCGCGGCAGAGGGGGGCTTACCTCCTTGAGGAAGGGGGAGTCCACGGCCAGGTACTTGGACACCACGTAGAGGCAGAAGAGGTGGCGGTCGATCCCGGCGCCCGTCATGGCCAGGCGGTAGAGCAGCTGATGCTTCTCGGTGGCGGCCTTGAAGAGCTTTAACCGCTGCTCCACCTGGACACAGAGCAGGGGCGTGACCCGGCTGACCCCCACCCCTGGGCCCTCGGTCTCCCCGAGCGGCCATACTGCACCCCTGGAGGCAGTGCGGGAACGGCCCCAGGTGCCTGCACGGTTTCCTAAATGGAGGGTCCAGAGGGAAGGTTTCGGCACTGTCTGGGGTGTGTGTGTGTGTGTGTGTGTGTGTGTGTGGCAGGCAGACGGAGTCTCAGTCAGCCCAGTACATCCGGGAGCCTTTACTTTAGATCTCTCGAGCCCCGAGGGCCGGTGGCACGCGTGTGGGCACACTCACCGTCTGCCGAGGGTCCACCATGGCCAGCACGAAGCTGCAGGACTCGGTGGTGCAGGAGCGCACCGTCTCTGTCCGGCCCTCGCGGAACAGCCGGGTCATGGAGGCTTCGTAGGTCAGGCAGAACTTGCCCATGTCCTGCGAGGGAGAGGGCGTTTGACTGCTGTGCCTGCTTGCCACCACGACAGTCCCTCCTGGTCAGCTGTCACACGTGGTGATGTGGCAGCTGGAAGAGACGCCTGAGCCGGAGATGTGGTCCGGTAGTGGGGGGAGGGGGGATGGTGGGTCCAGGAACTGCTGGTGAGGCGGGTGCACTCCCCCACCATTGTGGCAGGTCCCCTGACCCCTACCCCTCCACGGCACCCTCCCCACACCGGCTGCACACAGGAACGAACGGGAGGCCAGAGAGGAGACAGCACTCCGGGCTCCTCATCCGGGAGGACCTCGTGGCCGGCCCCGTGCTGGGTCAGATAAGCGAGGGAAGTCCCTCCATGAGATGGACGGATGGATGTGACCCCAACAATGGACTCATGCAGATGGACCCCCAAACAGAGGATGCCCGTCGGGCCATGCTCCCCTTGCCGTGCCTGAGTGCGACATGAGCCTACAAGCCCCCTCGCCAGCACCAGGGCGTGTTAGCAGAAGGGGTGCAGGGTGCGCACAGGTGTGCATGCAACACCCCCCTCACACACACGGACAAAGACCATGCCGGGGGCGGGGATTAGGAAGAGGAGGTGCAGGAGAGAGGGAATGGGGGCCTGCAGCACTGACACCCCAAGACCCAATAGGGAAGTAAAGGCTGGAGCCAGGATGGGGAGGGGTGCGGAGGCAGGAGGCGGGGGGCAGCAGACCCATAGGGAAGTGAAGGCTGGAGCTGGGGTCCAGGGTCGGTGAGAGGTTGGCAGGGGGACAGCTGCAGGACGTCTGTACGACTCATGCCACAGAAGGGTCTATGAAAGAGGGCAGAGGGCAGAGAGTCCCAGTCGGGGAACAGGTGGGTCCAGCTTCTGGTGGCTCAGATGCGACCAGAAAGAGCAAGCTGCAAGTTGTGGGTGTCGGGATCCCAGACAGGCATATCTCTGGGGGGGTCTCGGGTTTCCCGGCCAGGCGCATCTCTGGGGGAGCCCTGCTGAACCTGGGGCTACTTGTCAGCCCAGTGAGGGAGCCTCAGGGAAGGCCCGCCCTGCAAGCAGCTCGTGGGCAGGAAGGAATACCACTCTGGGGACCCCTCACTGTCCCCCGGACTATGAGCTTGACTGACTTCACTCGGTGTCACGCCCGTGTCACGGCCCAGGGTGACGCCCTGCAGCACCTGGACACACCACGCAGCACAGCCACCTCTGGGGGTGGACAGCAGGCCGCTGCCCTGTGGCTTTTAGCTGCACACGGCCCAGGGCTGCAGTTCGAAACTGCCCGGTACTCCTCGGGGGAGAGGGGAGCCTCTACCCCCACAAAGAGGGACGATCTTGGGCACCCACAGGGGCAGCTCTTCCCTGTGCTGGGTGGGGGGGGGGGTATGACTGACGGCTCAGTGGCACGGAGGTGCTGGGCTTTGGGGGTGGCCACACAGGCTCCCGGTGCCACTGGGTTGACTGAAGACAGAGGAGCCTTGCTGACAACTCACGGCAGTGACGTGAGGCTTGGGGGGCAGCACACCTGTGTGTGGGGGCGGGGGGCGGGGAAGAGGGGGACATTCAGAGCTGGAAGAAGAGGAGGAAGAGGAGGAGGACTGTACAACTCAGACAAACCCCTAGCACCCTGGTATTGGCTATGTCCACGTCAAAGAGTCAAGTTCAAGGTGCAGCAGCACCTCCTGGAGCAATGTCACGGGGACTCCCACTCCCTGTGGCGTGGTCTCCCCTCCCGCCACCTGGAGGGGAGACAAAGGGAGCTCCCTGTTCCTGCGCCCCTCCTCTGTTCCTGTGCACAGCTTCTGCGGCAGATGTGCAAAAGAAACTCCATCTGTGTCAGCTGCTGAGTAACTTGCCCATTCTCCCGCCCCTCTCAGAGTGTCGACTGCTAGGGGACCTGCCGGGACTCCCTCCCCTTGTGGGCAAATCTCTGCGGGTGCTTCATTTGCAATGGACTCCCATGTTCTCAGGGTCTGGACACTGCAATTAATTTTGATTATTCTTTAATCGAGCGTTTATTCTGATGCATATTGCTCCCCCGGATGCTATCATCGGAATGGTCTAGCTAATTTTGTATGACAAGGATGTCACACCCAATTTTAGCCTTGTTTCTCTGATGATAAGGAATGGCCCATGTAATGCATGCTTACTGTTTTTCGAAGTTACAATGAATCCACTAGTTGTGCTGTCTGCTTCTGTTCGTGCCTGCTTGAACCCTAGACTGGTGATGAATGAGTTTTGTGGCCTTGACGGCGCACTGAGATGTGGACTTGGGGCTGCCATCCAAGAATCGCTTTTAGATTCTAGCAGTCCGGTTATAACTCAATAGACTGCTAACTTCTCAAGACATTACAGGGGCAGTCACTGACCGGAATCCCCAACACGCCGAGCTCCAAACCACAGGTGCTCAGAGGACAGGCTGTTTACTTCCAAGAACTTCCCCTGCACCGTCCCCTCTGCCCCCAAGGTCTCGGGCCGGCTTCCCACTTCTGGAAGAGGACAAGCAAGTCCAGTGGCCATGACATGTAAACCCTATTCCCCCAAGAGCTGGGGGTCCTCATCCCTGTTCCCGCAGGCCTGCTCCCCTTGACCAACACAACAGTTTCTTTGAGCGTGTTCTCCAGACCATCGCTGTAGGGTGGGGCCCAAACCCAATCCCTTCTGAGCCACAGAGAGAGCAGGTCGGTGGGACAGAGGTGGGGCCCCGGGGAGGGGCCGAGCCCAGCAACAGCGATGCCCAGCAGACAGCTCCCCCTGGGGCCAAGCGAGGTTCGAGTGGGCATCTGACCCCCGAGCTGTGGCTCCTCGAGGGGACTCCAGGGTGGGGGTCTGTGATGGCTATGCCGGCCCTTGCCCCCACCACCAGGGAGAGGGGGAGTCTCAGATGGAGCCAGTATCTGCTCTGAAGGCGTCCACATGCCGGACACCAGGCCCTCCTCTGCTCGGTTCCAGGTCCCGCCCGCCACAGGTTCTCCCACCGCCTGAGAGCTGGACGTGCGTGGACCCCGCTGCGGGTGGTCAGCAGGGGCTCAGCAGGAAGTGCTTTTGGCCCCAACAGCTGCCCTTGGTGGGCAGGGGTGGGGTTCTCTAGGCCCCTGGGTGCCCAGAGGGCAGACCATCCTGGGTGGGCCCCTTACCTTGTAGTGGGCCAGCTGCAGGGCCAGTTGCACCAGCGCGTCCGGGCTCGTACGGCACTTCTTGATCATGCCCTTGCCGAAGGCATTGAAGGGGAAGGAGTGGAAGTCGACGTCGTTGGCCAGCTGGCTGGCGCTGCTCAGGGACGCCTCGATCACCTCCTGGCACTTCAGAGAGAGGGAAAGAGAGAGGGTTTTG
>PVJH01049124.1:0-10439 GCA_004026705.1 Nesogale talazaci
GTTATGATTAGAGCTGTATGAGTCCCCAATAAAATGATTTTTAAGGGAAAAAAATACATGGAGTAAATGAAGAGCAAAATTTGTGGATGCGAAGAGAAGAGAGACCTAAGAGATCAAAGATGAGGTTGTGACTTGAATGTGGGTGTTGGCCTTCTGTTGCTATGGCATCATGAAATTGAGTTAGTCTGTGCACTCAATGGGGGGAAAATGCCCTTTTTGGGTGGGTGTGTCCAAATCTACAGACCTGGGTGCCTGGTTTTGCCCTTGAGGAATGATGGGCTACTAGGGAAGAGAAAGGAGGAGAGCACTAGGAAAAATGATGGCAAATTGTGATAATTCAAACATCACAATATTAAAATTTGACATCCATTTTAATTCACCAAGTGTTCACAAGAAATATAATGATCCATCGACTTTTTGTCTTAGACTCTTATAGTCTAAACCGTTTTATTCTCTTGCTGGCATGTTCACTGATACATTTTTACTACTAATTTATTTATAGCTAAAATAGACATTATATTTATATTTATGGTAGAGGTGGTTTATTTATATTCAAGAAAACAGAAATTTAGCATTGAGAGTCATCAATAGAAAGATATACCTATCAGTACCTTGTATTGTTTAGCATTATAAGAACTGTAAGATAGAAATGTCAAAAATTCCCAGAATATACATAGTAAACAATATGCATATTTCATCAAAAGATTAAGTTCCTTTTTAAAAAGGTTTTACACTTATGAGAACAAACTTAAAGTCAATTCCTCTGTAATCCTGAAACCATCGAATTTATCCTATATCTCTAGCTACTATCAATCAACCACCAAGCCATCAAGATACACAAGCATTTTCCAAGCTAAAAGATCTGAAGAAGAAAAATGAAGCCGAGAGCTGAAGTCCTGAGTAATTATCTGGGCAAAAATAAAAAGAGGTTTGGAGACATCTGAAGATTATGGAAGGGAGACACAGAAGCTGAATTAATAACATTTAAAGAGGCAGCATGCACTCACAAGAAGATCTGTGTTGAAAGCATTAATCAAAGATGCACCCACGATGGTGGTGAAAAACAAGCTACAGGGAATCAACTGAATACCAAAGGAAGCACTGCAATCCATTGATGCCCCGCCTAAAGTGGCCGCTCCTCTGTGCTGAGAAATTGGGACGACCTCTCCACTTGACTGGAAGAGATCTGCATTTGTGCTCAGTGCAAAGAAATGTAAGAACTAATGAGTACTATCATTAATTTACATGCAAGTACAACTTTGCTGAAGGAAATTAAAAATCACAGCAGTAAATGGACAAGGAGGATCCAGAAATCCAAGCCAAGTTGAAAGAAGACTTGGATGGGAGACATTATTTCTGGTGTTATATGCATTTGAGCCTGTGGAAGTCACCTAATCTAACGTCAGTTTGAGGACTTGAGTGTAGGGGTGGAGTCTATCCTATCAATCTGGAGATAGCCAATGAAACCTCTATGTGGCCATGGCCTTCTGAGAATTCTGGGAAATGTGAAAATTCCTTCTTGTGGGCCAGAGACACTATCTCTCTCAGCTCACTTCCTTGAAGACTTTCTACTGACAACACTCACTGCCTGAGAGACTCAACTGACAAGGCTGGCTCCCTGTGAGACATCCCTGAGAAGAAGCCACATGGACCTACTCTGATACAGCCAGAAACCTGCAGCTAGAGAAACCACGTGGAGATCCCTGCCATCCCTGATATGCTTAAAACACTACTGGATCCAAAGACTTTCTACTGATTATTCTTATGATTGTTCTGCATTTGGCATCATTGCAGGTGTTTTGTGAGTCTACAGAGGACTTTATAGATTGCTGTCAGATATATGGGCTAATATCAGACTGAACTTGATCTGGACTGAACTGGGATGTTCTCTTTATGCACAATTACCATTTATATAAAACTCATATACACATGGATGCTTATGAATTTGATTCTCTGGTCTCTCTGGACTAATACAGAGCTGAAACAAATAAAATATGAGAAAAAAATATTTACTTATGGTTTAATGACTGCAAAACAATTCAACCATGTGGATCATAACTAACGATGGATAACATTTCAAAGAATGGGGATTCCAGAACTTATTTTTTTCTCATGAACGCCTGTATATAGACAAAGTGACAAAAACGGTGAGCATAGGATTGTACTCCTTCATTATACTTATTTAATCTTTTTTTGGAGGGCATCACTGCCCTCAGGTGGTGGGAGTAGGAGGCCCAGCCTTTGCTCCGTGGAGCTGGAATCGAACCTCCATCCCAGTGGGCCGCAGTACAGTGCACAACCACTACGCCAGTGGGGCTCAGCCCTACTTATTTAATCTTTATATTAAGGAATTGACCTGAGAAACTGGAATATATGAATGATAGGTGGCGTTGAATTTGGAGGAAACCTCCTTAACCACTTGCAATAGCTATGCATACTACATAGCCTTCCTTTCTGAATGCAAAGAGGCTTTGAAAACTTTAGCAATGAAGATCCAAGACTAAGCGCACCCATCAGTATGCATTAAGATACACTGTAAAGAAAACAATACATTTTCACAAAAGGACCAATAATGATCATGTTAAATGGAGAAAAGATTGATTTTGTCCAGGATTATTTGCATTCATAATCACACAGCAGGAAAGCAGCAAACACAACAATGTATTACATTGGGGGAAATCTTTTATAAAAGACCTTTGAGAATGTCACTTTGAGAACTAAGGTGTATTTGCCTTAAGTCATGGTACTTTTGATTGCTTCATACACATGTTAGATAGACTACGTATAAATAAAATGAGAAAGATTGGTGAATATTTTTGTTATGGTATGTGATTACAAATAATTACATTACCACAGATTCCCTAAAAACAAATTTGTGTTAGAAAACAACAACCAGAATGCTACTTAGAAGCTGGGATGACTAATGCTCATGCAATGTGCTTTGTTCAAGTTATCGCAGTTCCATAGATAATTACATCATTCCAGGGTAGCAAAAAGGTGGGTGTCCCTCAATGAGATGGATTAATAGAGTCACTGCAACAATGGACTCAAATGTAACAATTGTGAGGTTGCTGCAGGAAGGAAGGTTGTTTCACTCTGTTGTACAGTGGCTCATTGAGAGCAGGAAATGACTTGATAGGACCTTAAAATCTAAATGACAAGCACCAGTGAATATATCTAAATAAATTAAATATGGGAAGTTGTTAACTATTGTCTGTGGTATTCAGCAAACATATTTATTTTCATTCTTATTTCTCTTTATGGAATTGGGAAAGATGAGACTAAGGGGAACCCTTTTGCTTTTAAGATTCTGGATATAATATAAATGGTTACACTGAGAAACATTAATGAAATTTTTGGAAGAAGGAAGGCAGATAGAGGCAAGTTTTCTTTCTTTTTTTTTTTGGGGGGGGCGCATCACTGCCTTTGGTGGTTGTGGGTGCTACCCATTGCTGCTTCTAAGAGCCGCCGCTGGGTTTGAGCCGCCAAGCCCGCGGGCGCAGTCCCACACTCAACCACTTACGCCACCGGGGCTCAGGCCAAGTTTTCTTTTTTAAGACAGGCATGTGAAGACATGATATATTTTAGGGGGCACTGCATTGTGTAGTAACTTGTCATAAGCAGTTGTGATATTAACAATGATATTCTGCATTCTACTGGTCTGAGTGCAGTGCTAGGAGCAGTTTCCTACTTTCTGTGATATAGCCTTCCATCAGGACTATGGAAGACGTACAACTTACACTTTCTACCTTTTCAAAACGTGTACTTATATCCACATCTCTGTGTTAAGATCCTTACAATATGCAATATCTAGAGTGATTTTTATTTCTGTGAGATTTTTATTTCTGTGACCTAGACCCAACTGATTCAATCAAACTAAACTAAAGATACCACAGTAATCAATAGTGTATAAATTGATACAATGAAGGTTGAAATACAAGTGTGAAGAAAGCTTTTTCATCACCTGAGTTGGAG
The DNA here is from genome assembly GCA_004026705.1 of Nesogale talazaci. Lineage (NCBI taxonomy): Eukaryota > Metazoa > Chordata > Mammalia > Afrosoricida > Tenrecidae > Nesogale > Nesogale talazaci. The sequence goes on from PVJH01049124.1 coordinate 3,976, forward strand.
GGGGTCATGTTTCCTGGGAACTGCAAACTGGCAGCAGGGGCTGGATCTCTTTTATTAACCAGAAAATTATCAATGAGATTTTATTTTTTTCTATATGACACAATCCATCTTTCTAAATCATACCTGAAAGATAGAGCATCATACCAGAGTAAGACACAGTACACAAAAATACATGGGTTTTGCAGGATGGCCATGAGATGAGGGTACAGACTCCCCCAAACATCACAGCAAATTCAGATGGGAAGAAACCATTCTTCATCCTGTGTGCCACAGAATCTGGGGAAAGGGCCTAGGCTGGATATTGCATGAAGTTGTAAACCCAAGAGGGCAGTGTGGCAGCAGGAGAAGAGAAGAGGAGTTACAAACATATTTGCAGTCAGAAGGGGCCATTGGTGATGCCCATCATCCCTTTGAGAAGTAGACTTGGATTCTTGAAGAGATGGTCACTTGGCCTGGACTCCCAGGCTGTCTCCCCTCCACAAGCAGTCACAGGATTATGTGGAAACTTGATATCCATAGCTTAAAATTCCTCACGATTTGAATGTTGTTTTGTATTTCCAAACTGTGCTTCCACTTCTATTACCCTAGATACAGAAAACGTGCCACTGAAAAACCCTCGAAAAGCAATAATAACACAAGCACAGAAGGAATCCACATTTAAAGTTTCTGCCACTTCTCTCCTGGAAGTATTCCAACCTTTTTACCGACTTCCACCCAGGTCCAGGACGTGATTTTTCAGAGCTGAGAACAATCTGAGAGCTATTAGCGTCTCCCTGGCCTCTGAATCCCTGTTCTCTCTCTGCTTCTGGATTTCCTTAGAAACTCAGTGATTCCAACTCTTTTCTCATTACTGCATTTCATACCTGTAGACTAACACAATGCTTGGTTCTGTTCCAGACTGTCCTGTTGGCTGTCTGTTATGATCTGTTATGATCTGGCTTAGTTTCTCACTAATGGTTTGCAGTTCATCAGTTAGAAGATTGTCTTCTCTCTTGAGAGCAGATGAGTATTCCTGGTAGTCTTGTGAGTGCCAAAGCTGCTCTTGAACCCTAAGCTGGAGTGATTCCACTGAAGCTTGAGAGTCATATGGTTGGTGAGAGAGGGAGACTCTGGTTCTCATGTACCCTGTAGGGAGTTCCTCCCAGTAGATGTCATAGTTTTGGCTCTCGACACTGTGGTAGGTGACTGTTTTGTGTTATCTCTTACAACCTGGTGGGATGGAAACTGAGCTCTTGACCATGCCTACACTTCTTTGACTTGCCTCCAGGCTTCTGTTTTCAACAAGAAAGACACTCTCAAGCAAAGGAAATAGATATCAATGATAGTCCTAGAAACTGAAATATAAAAAGCTAAGTGAAGAGAGAGACCCACCAAACCCCCACTCCCATTGAGTAGATTCCAACTCAAAGTGGCCCCATATTCTTGGTGACCAGATTTGAAGCGGGACACCATTGACTGGGGGTGGGGGGATGGAGGAGGTTCTTGATTAAAAATTTTGTCTATATGGAGTAACAAAAATTTTCATAGAAAATAAAAATAGTACTGTAATATATATATATATATATATATATATATATATATATGTGTGTTCTTTAATTCTAAAATGTTGGGGGACATTGTTAAATTTGTTAAAAAAACAAAACAAAAACGGGAATCCTGGATCCTGGTCACTTCAGTACATGGCAGAGTAGAACTGTGCCTGTGAGTTTCCAAGGCTGTAAGTCTCTACAGGCGCAAGCAAGGAAGTGTAATCTTCTCCTACAGAGATTGGGTTTTAGATTACTGCAAAATTGAGAATCTGTCCTGTGTATAGCCCCCTGAAACACTAGGGATAGGGTGGGTGAATTATTATCTTGACAGATAAATCATGGCCAATTTGAATTTTTGCAAACATCATTCAACAAGCACAGTGATGTACACATTGGACAGCACAATCCTCATTTTTCTTGCTTCCACCCCCCCCCCCCAATTGTGACTAGAAATATTGTGAAGCCCTGTCTTCACTCACCAGAGATCAGTGACACATAGCCCCACATATCCTTGCTCTGCTTAGGGTCAGAAGCACATCACTTGATATCTGGCTTGAAGCACATGCACTGTTGCATTAAACAGCAGAATGGGAAGTGCATGTCACAGGTCTTGCTCGCAATCATCCCTGCAGAAATCCCTTTAAGGGGGCATAACATCATGATCCCACTTGCCTTTTGGGTTAACAAGAACTCTAAAGAACAAGTTATTATAATATCAGTCATCCTTTAGATTGATAGGAAATCTGTTCTGGACCACAAGTCTAGACCCCACAACCCCAGCAGGCAGAAGCATTATCATAGCACCTGTCAAGACCCCTGATTTCTCCTTTCTGTGCCTTTCCCAAATGATTTTCTCCTTTTGGCCCATTTGCTTTCTTTGCCTCTGTGTTATGTTAGACAGGATCCTCTAGAGAAACAAAACCAGGACACAGATAATTATATATATATATATATATATATATATATATATAGAGAGAGAGAGAGAGAGAGAGAGAGAGAAAGGTATCTAACAAAAGAAATAAACATTTAATTAATCTATAAAACAGTATGAATGGCTTGGTGCAACTTACTTGTGTGAAATAGAAAATACACTGGAAGTCCTTCAAGTCTTGAGGTCTTGAGGTAGAGCAACTCAGACTATGCAGCCACAGGCATCAAACAGCAAGACAGGCACCAATAGTCAGCCAGATGACAGAGGCCGACATTCTGCAGCTAAAGAGATGTATATTCTAATACAGTGGTATAGCAGGGTTTGAAGGAACCTCAACTTACAGTGACACAGTCCACGTATTAGGTGTTCCATGGGTAGTGTAGCTTAGAAATCGAGGCACAGAGCAAGCAAGACAGCTAGCTGACTGCATACTGATCTGAAGATCTATGAGCATGAGAGAGGGAGAGAGAGAGAGAGAGAGAGAGAGATTAGGCTACCCGAATCATTCATACCTCGGCCCTTCAGCTAATCTCATGTGTTCATTGGCCATGCTGGCACACCAAATCTCCTATCACAACCTCCCATTTTGGTCTTTCTTTGATTTTCTTTCTTTTTGGTCTTCTAACTTTGTTTTGCTTCATTTTTTCTGTCCTCCTGTGTATCTGGCTCCCTTTCTCTCTTTCCTTCTAGATCTTTTCCCTTTCCCTTCCCTTTCCCCTTCTTAGATCTTTTTGGAGGTTGAAATATATATTTCTTTGCCATATATTTTTCCTCTTCATTTATTTTTCCTTTTTATTCTTTTCTTCTTAGCTATTACTTTAATATAGTTTCATTCCCCTTCTTTCTTTTTTTAACTTTAAAAAATATTTATTGTTCGTTATTTTTTTATCCTAGTTTTCCCTGTCCTCTCTTTTATTCTTTCCTCTCTCTGTCTTACCAGGAAAAGAACAACAACAACTATTTGAAAACTACCAAATCCTATCACACCTCTGGGACTTGTACCCACTAAGAAAGGACTATCACTCATTTCTATACAACCTAATGAGTGACAGGCATTGATCATCTCCTGCCTACAACACCCTCATCTGTGCTATTAAACAGAGATCTGCACATATATTCCTACATAGAATCACAATAACAGTAGACAGGAAGTTGGTAATTAAGATCACACTGACGTACAATCATTATTTAAGTACAGACAACACTACATTGTCACAGATATGACAGTAAGTTTCAGTGTACATGAGAAAATAGTGTGAATCAAACATTTGGTAAAAACACAGAGCCAGAAAATCCTCTCACGAAGAATAACATTACTGCTACTGGTTAAAGAATTCAAAAGAATATTGAGATATTTAGATACCATCAACTATGATTAAAGAAAATAGGAAACTACAGACAAAATCAAGGAAAACACAGACAACACTTTATGAAAATACTATAAGAATAAACTAAAGAAGAATTTACAAACTGCATAAAAGCAGAATGTAGAAAGACAAAATATTGATAGCAAGATTTCAGAAATAAATAATGCATTGGATGGGCAGAGGAGTAGAATTGAATCTATGGAAGCCATAATTAGCAATAGTTAAGATAAATTTCTCAATACTAATCTACTGTAAGAAAATTAGAAAAAAGAGAATTAAAATGATCTAGGCATATGAGAACAAGAAGAGACAAAAAAAGTAACAAGAAAAATGAATGTACAAAATGTTTTAGCATAAAACATATTCAAAGCAATAGCCAAAGTAACGAACTTCTAGCACAAAAAAGTTCAAGACAAAATTCAAAAGTGAGCTAAAGGATAATGTATAGACTATAAGAAGATCACTCAAGATGAAAACCCAAGCCCAGAGAAGGAAATGAAGGGTAAGAAAAATTATTCCTCTGTGGATTAACATAAATATCATTTTAGTTGCATTCAAATAATGACCAATATTAAGGGCAACATTAAGAATATATTTTATTTTATCCCATTTTTAAAACAATTACACCAGTATTAAATGATACAGAAAGAGTTGCTAACGGCCATACAGTATGAATTAAGAATGTTTTGGAGAGGACGGAGGGAAGATGGCCGCCAGATAGGAAGCCCACGCCCGGAGGTCCTGGAGATCGGTGAGTGGGGGTGACACGGGGAAGGGCGAGGCTCTCAAATTGGGTTTTGTGACTCCAGGAAAGCTCAGAGCCCTCCTCTGAACCAGGAGCAGGCGGGACCTGCACGCCAGCGCTCCCCACAGACGCGGGCACAGACCCAGCCCAGACGCTGCAGGTTCTTTGTGCCAGCGGGATCCAGGGTGCCGCTCTGCAACCCTGAGATCAGGGACCCGCAATTAATCAGCGCCCGTGCGCAATCGCTGACCAGTCCTCCCCACCCCAAGGTGCCCAGGGTTCCCAGGGGACACTCCACACAGATCCACACCTCTCGCTCCCCACCAGGGGAGCCCCAAGCACAAAAGTGGGCCAGTCCTTCCCCCACCCAGGAGGCCCCCGCCCAGGCGCACCTTACAGGCGCCACCACTGCTCAGGATAAGATCAAACCATCCCCTAAACCCAAGCCTGCCCACCTGGGCCACACTTTCTAACAGGAGTGAAAGGAACGACCTCACTCCCCACTGTCGCTGGCGCCACTCACAGACGCTCCTGGTTCAGGGCGCCCGCCCAAAGCCCCGAGACAGAGAGGTCCGCTTTATATTATCTCCTGGGTAAACGGCCAGCCAGTCCTCCCCACCCCAGAGTACTAGAGAATTTTTTCCCACCTTTCTATGGCAAGCGCCCCTAGCCAGGAACAGATCACCCAACTCCCAACCTACACTCTAAACCCACTCCCCTGCTAAGCCAACACACTCCATCAGATCTGCAAGGCCTAGCTGCAAACAGTGCCCGAGGGAAGCTATAAGACCAGCTTCCTAAAGAGAGACCCCAGGGCCACAAAACACCAAGGAAAATGCCACCTAATACAAATAAATCAAACAAAAAACAGCTAGCAGCTTCCACAGTATCAAGAAAAGAGAAACTGGATCCGATGCAAGATCAGCTGGACCTAACACCAGTCATAGAAAATGCGGAGATCGATCAACCACAGAGAGACATCTTCAAGATGTTACTAACATGTATGCAGCTCTTGAGCGACGCATTAAAGAAGAAAGAAGAATTGATACAGGAGATAAAGGCCATGCACCAAAGGGAAATCCAAGAATTAAGAGTGAGCTAACACAAACTAATAGTAAACTCTCAGATTTCGGCCAGAGAATGGAGGAGGCAGAAAACAGGACAAGTGACCTAGAGGACTCACAAGTAGAAATTAATAAGCGGGAGAAAAAAATCTAACAAGTCTATAAGAGAAGCAGAAGAAAATATTAGATGCCTGGCTAATACGATGAAAAGAAACAACATTAGGATTATCAGTCTGCCGGAGGATGAGGCATCAAGAAAACCAACATCCAAAATAGTGAGGGAATGCTTATAGAAAAACTTCCCTAGCTTAATGAATGAAAACCATATAACCATACAGGAGGTGGAAAGAACACCAGCTAGACTGAAAACACCAAGACATATTGTTGTTAAACTATCCAATTATGAAGAAAAAGAGAAAATTATGAGAGCAGCTAGGGGAAAAAGGGCAATCACATATAAAGGCAAACAGATAAGAATATGCTCAGACCTATTGATAGAAATTATGAAGAAGAGGAGAGAGTGGAGCAGCATATTCCGAAAATTGCAGGAACATGATGCAAACCCAAGAATACTCTATCCAGCTAAATTATCTATCAAAATTGATGGAGAAGTAAGAGTCTTTGCAGACAAGGAAAATCTCAGAGAATATGCCAAAAGGAACCCAGCCCTACAAAAGATTCTCACTGACCCACTGGGAGAAGAACAACAATAACGACCTAACACACGCAGAATGAATCTATCCAGAAACAGTCAAAGGGATAACAGCCCCCAAGATAACTCTGGCTCAGAGATGGAAGAAAGGCAAGAATGAACCACAAACATATATT
>PVJH01049125.1:0-10463 GCA_004026705.1 Nesogale talazaci
AAGGACATAAATCCAACATTAGCCCATTTGTCTGATACCAGTCTATAAAGTCTCCTTCTGACTCATAAAGCACATGCACTCAAAGCATCCTGGCGTTGGCAGGGGTCTCCCCATGGCTCCTCGCTTCCAGGGCTTAGGGTCCATCAACAGCATCCAGTGGTGGCAGAAGCAACTCAGCGTTGGCATGCCAACCCAGTCCAGTTAAAAGTCATAAGCCCGATATTAGCCCATATGCCTGATACCAGTCTATAAAATCTCCTTTTGACTCATGAAGTCACAGGCCAGTGGGTGCGGTAGAAACATCTCAGCACTGGAAGGGGTCTCTCTGTGGCTTTTCCCGGCTTCAGAGGTCTGGTTCCATCAGGGTAAGACTGTGTGGCTTCTCCCCTGGCTCTTCTGATTCCTTGGACGTTGCTATCTTGTCTTATCAGTGGAGCAACTTCCAACAACTGCGAAAATGGTCTCTAATCTCTATGAGGGAAATACCCCAAGACTTCCCAGAATTCTCAGGAGAAAGTCATGCCCACACAGAGGCCTCCTTGGCTACTCAATGACTATCTCCAGATCGACAGGCTAGAGTCCACCCCTACATCTCAATCATAAAATTGACATCAAGTACATGACTGCCACAATCATCTATATCCATGTATGCTTCTCTTGCTATCTGTCTTTCTAAATATATATCTGAATTTCTTTGTCTCTCCATCTCTATCTCATAAGCTTCTCTTCTTGACCTTCAGGAAACTCAATCCACACTCCCATTCACCTCCCACCCCCATCCTCAGCAGGTTCCAGTCTCTTATGGCAATCTTGACCCTTCAACTTCAGCAGACACCTACCACCACCCAAGAACCCCAAGTACAAATTCATCACCCTTGGCCAAGAGCTTATCTCCTACAAAATGGTGGTGTTATATACACAGATGTTCAAAGCAAATGGATTTTCATGATTATTGTCATTACTATAATTAGCAGAGGGACCAGTAAAGATGAGGTGACTGGAACCTGCTCTGGATCCACATGGCCTTAGCACTGCCAGGCTCCCCTCCCCGCAGTGCTCTGGGGCCAGCCCTCTTGGCTCCAGATCATCACACACCTGTCACCTTTGACCTAGAGATGGACATTTTGCCTGACCTTCAGGCAAGTGGGGGAGAGGGGGAATGAGAATAGGTGTGGCTCCCTTAGGATATGTGCTTAATTCCATCACCCCATTTCACACATGAAGACAAATGTCCTCGGAAAGAGTGGGGAGTTTGTTACCTGTCTGACTCCACCTACCACCTAGCCTGCTGGCCTTCCCCTCTTTCCAAGTGTGTTAGTCCAGATAGACTAGAGAAACAAATTTATAGACACGCATATAGATATAAGGAACAGGTTTATATATAAGAGGAAAAGGACATTGAGCCCAGTCCAGTTCAAAGACATAAGTCCAATATTAACCCATATACCCAAAGTCAATCTATAAAGTCTCCTTCTGACTCACGAACTCACAAGTCAGTGGGTGCAGAATCCCAGTGCTGGCAGGAGTCTCCACATGGCTCCTCGCTTCCAGGGCTCAAGGTTCATCAACTCATTGCTGGCAGAGGTTTCCAGTTGGCTGCCCCAGCTTCAGAGGTTTGGCTCCATCAGGGCAAAGCCGTGTGGTCTCTCCGCTGGCTCTTCCAGCTTCTCGGCCGGTGCCATCTTGTCTTGTCCATGATCCATCGTTTCTCCAAGATTAACCTCCAATAACTGGGGAGATAGCTTCTCATCTTCATGAGGGAAATATCGTGAGATTTCCCAGACATATCAGGAGAAAGTCATGCCCACACAGAAGCCTCATTGGCTATCTCAAGATTAACAGGATAGACTCCAGCCCTACATCTCAATCATAAAATTAACATAAGCACATGACTGCCACACCAAGCCATGCCCTGAGAAAGAAAGCAAGCCTGACCCCACGCGCTGGAGAGGGTGTAAAGACTCCACACTCATTGACGTGCCCGCTCCCTCTGCTCTACCAGTTCAGTTGTCATTGAGTGAACTGTGACTCATGATGACCACATGGGTGCCAGCGTACAACTGCACTCCATGGGGTTTTCAGAAACTGCAGTATCTAAAGTGCATGGCCAGGGCTTTTTCCACCTTGCCTTTGCGTAGACACGCGTCTCCAACCCTTTAGCTAGGAGGTAAGGACTTAACCCTTGGCACCACCCAGGTCATCCCAGTTTTCAGTCCAGACTCCTTGTCACCGAGTCAATGCCCACTCCCAGTGACCTTAGAAGGTGGAGGAGAGCTGCCCCCGTGGGTTTCGGAGACCATCATACTTTAAGGGAGTAGAAAGCCTGATCTTTCTCCCACAGAGGAGCTGGTGGTTACACACACGTGATGGCCCCACAGAAGCAGCAGCACCAACTCACCAGCCCAACACCAACAGACCAAGACCACATTCTCCACATTCTCATCAGAAATGGATACTCCACCCTATGCTTGCCAAAGGCGACCCATTGCATTCATGCCTTCAACACCTGTGCCTCCAGATGAGACCATACCAAGGGAGACTCTCTGCAGTATGCTCCCTGGCCCCAGACACCCACAGCCCTTGCTGGCTCTGTCTCAGGAAGACCCAGAAGAACAAGCAACCCCACCAACAGCACCTCCTAGAGCAGGAGATTGGAAGCACAACTCACTAGAAAGGCCCGAACTGGGACCCAGGAATGCCTGCCTCTCCCTAAGTCTGGGCTTCCCACCAAAGTGCCAGACTCAGGCTCATTGGATGATGCTAAACTATGGCCTGGACAATGCCTCCATTGTCTGCCCAGCTTCTCCTCTAAACCCAGCCAGCAACCTCACGAATCTTGTTGCCTTGTACTCCCCACCTCAACCCGCCTGGGGCCTGACAGATCGAACTAGAAATCCCTTCGGTCATGAGCTGAATGCAGTTCATGGCACCCTTCTGTGTAACCGGAAAAAGCCTGCTCTGGTCCTGTGCCACCATCAAGACCATGACCGTATTGCAATCACTGTGTCAATCTGTCTCCTGGAAGATCTTTCTTTCCCCAGCATGATGTCCTTCTCCAGGGCTGGGTCTTGCCTGATCATGTGTCCGCGGTCAGTTAGAGAACATCTTGTCATCATTGTTTCTAAACAGTATTCTGAAGGGTCCATCAATTCCTTGTGGATACTCTATAGGCCTGTGGCAGGAGTCTTTCTCCCATACTCAGCCCCAGAACCCTGAAGGGACTTCAAAATCTCTTTGAAATGGCTTCTGGCAAGGCACACACCATTCCTGCCTTGGAGAAGCCAATGGGGGAATTCCACTCACTCCCTCACAATTCTCCAGATATGTGAGAGGGGGCTGTACCGTCAGCTAATGACAGGGGTCCGATTGGAGCCGATCCAGGCACTCTCAGTGTCTCCAAGGGCTTCCAACAGACAGAGATTTAGCAGGAGAAAGACCCAAGCAGTGCCTACCAGGCAGTGACTCCACTCTGAGTTCTGTGATGGATATGAGCCTTTCTGGACCAGTCACACACTGAGGTCCAGATAGGTAGGTTATTGACTGTTCAAAATCCAAGTCCCCATCCAAAAAGGATGCCTGTAGAAGTTGTACCTTTATCACTTGTCTCTCTTGCCATTTGCAAAGTCAGAAACAACGGTCCTTGACACTCTTAGTCAAATGAACTAAGGGCATAGACCACACATAAGGCATGAGCACCAACTCCTGAAAGGCTTGACCCTCTCAATCCTGCCTCCCTCCCAATTCACTGCCATCATTCTGTCCCAGGAAAAGAAACAATGCTCCACCTAGACCACAGGTAAAACACTCTACTGTGTATCCCACCCTCCTTTGTGTCACTGTGAGCTGGGAGGTTAACAGGAAGATGAACTGAGGGAATTTCTGAGTAGAGAGGAAGAGGTATAAGTTTGCCCTACAAGAAGCTTGGTTGCAGTGGCATCCCATGAGCCATGGGACTTCCATCAGAAGCAAAGGAGAATGGGTATTCTCTCACTCCCTAGCCAGACATAGACTGCCACACAGGAGGTCATCTTCAGAGACAGAAGCAGGAGTTGAACTGAAGGAGATACATACAGCAGGGAGGAAAGAAGGTCCTGTTAGCTGGGTGTCCTGACAAGGCAATTTCTTCCTCAGGTCTGTCTCACCCAAACTTTCTATGACTGTTGCCTCCAGAAACTTTGCCTCCAGCCCTCTGGGTAACCCAAAAGATGAAGTCAATAAAAGTTTCCAATATCTGCCCTTCTGGATGTTCTCCCACAACCCAAGCATGACTCAGTCAAAGCATGACTCATCTGCCATGACACCTGCTCCCACCACAAATGTCCCCTCATCCATCCACCATGACCCCTCCTCACAATAGTCCTTCCCTTTATCCACAGCCTAAACATGCCTCATTTACATCATCCATCCCCAAGAAGGCCCTCACCTCCATTCCACAACGCAAGCATGGCCCACCCACTCTGACTCTTACCCTCACCACAAATGTCCTCCCTCTAGTTGGGAAAGCATGCCTCATAAGTCAGCAGATCTCCAGATGTGACAGTGTTTGGTGAGTACAGACCTGGCACCCCAGACCAGACTTCCAGAGGCCAATATTGGAAGGGGAGGTGCAGAAGGGGAGAACAAGTGTACCAGAGTTTTAGACTCATGTAGACTTGGATTCAGCCCTGAATCTGCCTTTTCAAAGCGTGACATCTGTAAATGACTTAACTCTCAGTCTCTGTTCCTTCATCAGTGAATGGAATGATGATAACACATGCTCCTCCTAAGATCATTGAGAACATTGGGTGAAATGGAATGCCTGAAGACCCTGATACATGACAAACCTTTGATTAGTACCAACGGCAATTGTCATTGACGGTAGCGGTGATGATGAGGCAAGCAGTGGTGGTCATGACGGTGGCGGTGATGATGAGGCGAACAGTGGTGGTCATGACAGTGGCGATGGTGGTGGTGATGAGGATGGTGGTGATAATTATAGTAATGGCATTAAAGATGTTGTTGTTGCTATTGTTCATTGCCATCAAGTCAGCTCTGACCCAGAGAGACTTGGCACCATGAAACAAAACACTACATGACCCTGTGCCATCCGCACAAGGGTCCCTTTCCTTGCACACATTGATGCAGCCATTGTGGCCATCTATTTCATTCAGGGCCTTCCTCTTTTTTATGGACCCTTCGCTTTATCAAACATGATGTCTTTCTGCAGGGACTGGTCTCTCCTGACAATATATCCAAAGTATGTAAGTCTCTTGCTATCCTTGCCTCTGACTGGACTTCTTCCAATACAGATCAGTTTGTCCTCTAAGAAGTCCAAGGTAGTTTCTTTTCTTCTTTTAATTTAAAAAAAATTATTGAGAGGTCTTACAGATATAACAATCCATAATTCAATTAGACCAAACATAACTATATAATGCCTGCCACCATCAATTTCAAAACATTTTCTCTCTTTTTTTAAATCGTTTTATTGGGGGCTCATACAGTTCTTATCATAATTCAATGTGTCAAGCACATTTGTACATTTGTTGCCCTCATCATTCTCCAGACATTTGCTTACTACTTGAATCCTTGGTATCAGCTCCTCATTTTCCCCTCCCCCTTAGTCCTCCTCCCCCCTCCCTCTTGAACTCCTGATCATTTATAAATGATTATTATTTTGTCAAGTCTTATGCTGTCTGATATCTTCCTTCACCCACCACAAATCAAGTGTCTTCTTTATTCAGTCAATGTCCAACTTTCACATTGCCAGGGCTTGGGTAAGGTGCACCTTAGTCCTCAAAGTAAGATCTTTGCTCTCCAAAACACTGAAGAGATCTTGTGCAGTAGATTTACCTAAAGCAAGTTTTCTTCGGATCTCTTCCCTACTGCTTCCCTGAGCATTGATTGTGGATCCAAGCAAAGCATGATTCTTGACGACTTCAGTTTTTTCTCCTTTGGTCATGATGTTCCCTGTTATCTGTCGGTCTGTTGTACTGTAGAGGCTTATGTGTTGTGATGTTGGGGGCTATGTCACTGGTATTTTTAAATGCCAGCAAGGTGAACAGGTTTCCGTGGAGCCTCCAAATTTAGAACAAACAATGAAGGAGGACTTGACTCCCTAGTTCAGAGGAAGCAGTGGCTGAAAACCTTATGCATAGATAATGTAGATAGTGGTGATCATAAGGTACCCATCAAACTAACCACTGTGCTACTCACAGAGGTTCTGTGGCCCCAAACAGGCAGCTTCTGGGAATTTCTCTCTTCTCTCTGGTAGCCCCACTTCCCCACCCTTTGTTCACTCACTGCAGGAATAGCGCGCCCCTGCTCAAAGCTCCTGAGGAAACACCTGGGAACAGCAAGCCCCATCCTACTTGTCAAGGATGGCCCCTAGTCAGGTGTGAGAGGGTCTGGGAAGAGCTCAGTTGCATAGTAGAGAACAGGTGACCCCTGGAGTTCAACGGCAATTTGTACTCAGGTCTAAAAGCTGCCCCCTGAGAAAAGCAGATATAAGTTGTTTTGAAGCAATTTCTTAAGAGGCATCCAAGCCCTTCAAGAAAACCTTGTCTTAGCAAGAGCCAGCTCCTCTTCCCCATGGTGCCTGCCACACCCTGGTGGTTCTCTGCTCCCACACAGCTGTGTTCCCTCCTGTGAGCTGCCAAGTGACTAGGACATGGACCACCACAGAGCAAACAACACCTGCTGCTCCAAAAGGGGCCTTGTGAGCTGGTCTTCTGCACTCCTCTTTCGGGCAGTAGCAATTAGAAGAGAGGAGGGTGTGTAGGAAAATTCAGTGGCTTATCTCCAATTCTAGTAAAATAGAAGTAGGAGTCTGTAACTCCACTGGGAGGACCATGACCTGACACTGTGGCCATGTGACCATCGGAGGAGTCTGCATTGGCAGTGCTTGCTTGCAAATTTATGTTTAAAAGTTTGCAATTTCCAGGCACTAATGATGCATACAAGTTTCCTCTAGTTCCTGAAGCCTTCCTCCCCGCAACCATCATGGTCCCAACTCTACCTTACAAATCCAGATGGACTGGAGAAGGTACACTAGTAGAGAGGGGAGATGGAGAAATGGGGAAACCAAGATGGATGAGCCCCTTCAGGCCAGTGGTTATATTGGAGATGCTGGAAGGGTAGAGAGAAGATACTGTAGAGAGACAGAACCAACTGCAGGGATATACATATAAGCTCCTATTTGAAGGATGGACATCAAAGGAGTGGGTTGGGGGAGAGGTCGGGCAGTGTGAGATATGACAACAATAATAATGTATAAAGTATTGAGGGTTGGTGGGAAGGAGAGAGCAGGCGAAGAGGTAAAGGGATGGAAAAGCCGATACTAGGAGCTCAAGGGAAAAGGCGGATGATTGGAGAATGATAACAGCAGCAGACATTTGAGGGTGCTTGGCACAGTATGCTTATTTATGTATTGTGAAAAACAATGTGTGAGCCCCCAATAAAATGATTTTTAAAAAAGGTCTGCAATTCTGGGGTGCAAACTATTTGCATGAGAACTGTCCTGTCAGGGCTCCCACAGGCAGGGACCTTGCTAAGGAGAATCTGAAATCACCATCACTGAGTGGAAGCAGAGACAGGAGGGCTAACAGGAAGAAATGCTATAAGTGAAACCATGTGATGTCAACCAGTGAAGGCAGAACAGAATTTGCAAGTCCCGAGGGTGGAAGTGCATTGTTCTTGCATCTTGGGAAACCAGAGACTCTGCCAACTTCAGAATATCATTGTGTGCCTTCCCAGGTCTGCCGAAAAAAGACTACAAACTGGGTGGTCAAAAACAGCAGAACTGTATTTTCTCACAGCTGTGAAGGGTCAGAAGTCCAAAATCAAGATGCCAGCAGGTTCATGCTCCCTCTGAAGGCTGTAGGTAGGGCCGTGTTTCCCAAAGTGGGTGAGACGATCAAAGTGCATGCTGGAACAATCCATAGGGGGCTGCAAAAACTCTACCTGCACTTTATTCTGGATTGTCTGCTTTATCTTGGATTAAATATTCTTAAATGTTGGGGAAGAGCTGAGTCATTCTTGTTTTTCTGAAGAGTACAGCAGACCAAATACATTTAGGAACCTGTGTTCTAAGTGAGAGCCCTCCTTGTCTCTTCTAGCTTCCAGTGTTGCTGGCAATGCTGCCATTCCTTGGATTGTAGACTCATCGCTCCAATCTCTGTTTCTGTCTTCACTTGGCCATATTTCCTATGTGTCTCTGAAGCAAGATGAGCCCTAACAAAACACCACAAACTAGGTGGATTGTAAGAACTGAAAACTACTGGCTCATAGTTTTGAAAACTAGAAGTCCAAGTTCACCTATCAACTGGGCCTTGCGCCCTCCGAGTGCCCTATTGCAGCTGTTGGCAAACTTTTGAGATGAAAGAGAACCGATCCTGTCCCTCAACAACCACTTTGAGGAGTACGTAGGTGCAGTACAATGTGCCTTCCCAAGGGTTCCAGAGAAGGAACCCCCAAGGTGCTCAAGTCCTGGAGAGAGAAGCTTCTAGAAGGAAGGAAAACATTGTCCTATCTAAGGAACCAAAAGAAAAAACGGAGCCTTACTCAGCGTGACCCTCAGCACATATCCATGGAGTGAGTGCTTGTGTCAGAGGCACTGTGTACTCTGTAAGTACCATCCTGAGCATCAGCTGTTGAAGCCCCATTCCTGAGCCAACTAGAGGGTGAGAAGTTAATGATGATCCCAGTAAGAATTGCTTAGCCCTTGATGTTTTCCAATGAGCTTCCTATGCACATTCATATTTGACACGCCTAGTTATTTTTACAAAAGGAATTGCTTGACATCTGGCTTTGTCATCCTTTCTTTTCTCTCTGAATCAGAACATTTTCACAACCATTCAAGAAGTCACATATCAGTTCCTGAGAAGAGAGCAAACAACAATGACGTTTTATTTTCATCCCCACTGCAGTCTTTGGGGTTAGAGAGAAATGGGTTCAAACTCTACTTCCACCATGTGCCCTTGGTCATGCTGATTCCCTCACTGAACCACGTTGCTTTCATTGGTGAAGCCAGAACATCATCACTTGTCTGAGACCATCAGCGAGAAGTCAATGAGCTCATGCATCACTTGGGACAGATTATGGTACGCTGGTGTGAAAAACGGACCCCAAATCTCAGTGACTTCACAAAGTTCCCTTAGCCTTCAGGTGTCCTGGTCCTCTCAGGTCAGCAGGGGGCCTAAGTAGGGGGGCTTTTCATTGTGGTCATGCAGGACTTTGAGAGATGGACACAGATCTCTAAAGATGTTTCCACAGCATAATGAACCATATACACTGGATCTTTCATTTCACAGGGTGATACACTTCCCTTCTGCTCACAAGGTTTAATCATAAACAAGTCTCAGACCAAGCTTAGACTAGGAGAGCAGTCCTGTATCATCATTTCATAGAGGGGTGCCCCAAATAATTGGAACAACAGTCTACCATGGATGAGTTATGTAAAACATCAGTTCCTTTTCAGTTCTCCAATTTTTTTTATTTAAATCACTTTATTAGGGACTCGAACATCATTTTGCCAATACATAAATAAATATACTGTGCCAAGCACATTTGTACATCCGCTGCCATCATAATTCTCCAAATATCGGCTTTTCCCTTGAGCCCTTGGTATCCGCTTTTCCAACCCCTCCCCTCTTGCCCTGTTCTCCCTCCACCATCAACCCTCAATCCTTTCTCCAATTTTTTAATCCCTTGAGTGAATGTGTCCTCCATCAGTAATCGATGTGTCCCTCCAAGCTCTTAAAGTACCTATCAATAGACACTCAATGACTAACAAAGAGCCCCCTTTGCATCTGTCTTCTTTAAAAGGAGTTTGATGTTGAATTTCCCAGGAAGGACGCTAAAGAGAGGAAGGGTCTCTTTCCTTGGAGGTTCGATGGTGTGGGTGCAGTGAGAGGACATTGTCATCATCATTTTATGCGTAAAATATTGAATAGTATTTTTATAACAGCAGAATAGAGAAGGACATCTCCAGTAGACACAAAACAAAAGCCAGAAAGGGAAACACCGATGAATTTAACTCTATTAAAAGTGGAAATGTTTATATCACAGAAGAGACCATTTCAAAAGCTAAAGGGGCAAAAACAATGGTCTGATTTGTGAACATCCACTTTATTCACAATTTGTAAAGTACCTTTTAAAGTTAAAGTGCAAAGATGATATACACAGGCAAGTCGATTTCTAAAACACTAGGGCCAGAAAAGTCAGAAACCATGTATAAATCATGGTGATTTTAGAAGCACAAATTAAAATAATGAGATAGCATTGATGCTCAATCAGATTGGCAATAAATAAGGTTGCACAAAAAACACAGGTGAGAGACGGTAAAGAGAAAGGTTCACAGTGTTGGCCAAAGTGCTGAGTGTGCCATTGTTTTTGAAGATCGGGTAGAAGCTCTTCACCAGCAGAACCCAAAGCAGAAGCCTAGCATCATGTGCTTGCCTGGAATAGAGTTATAGATTCATCTGGAA
>PVJH01049127.1:0-10469 GCA_004026705.1 Nesogale talazaci
AGGCCCCAAAATAGCCCCAACATCTAGGAGGCCATTAATCACCTGGTACCGCCAGGGGCTGCAGTAGCTTCTTGCCTGACTGCGGCTGGCGTGGGGCTCGGGGTCTGAGAGCAGGGTTTTCCCTGGCTGGACGAACCCGGGCTCAAGGCAGCATCACTCCTGGGTTTGAATGATGGGATCTCTGTGGTGAGATTTCAAGATCCAGAAGCAGGGGCACTTAGTCCTCCCAAAGAGACGTCCCTTGGACCTTCCCTGGGCCTGAAGTGCTTCCATTCAGGCTTCATTCACTGAGCAAGGAGTGAAGTCCAGGACTCTCAGAGAGGACAGATCAGAGCAAGTTTTCCACAGTCCCTGACTCACTGCCGTCAGATGGATTCTTGCTCATAACGACCCATTAGGGCCGAGTAGGACTGCCCCGTACAGTTCAGAAATCTTTACAGCAGTCGCTGTGAGCAGCTTAGTGGTTTCCACCTGCTCATCTTGGCCTTAGCAGTCCAACGCCTGAGAAACAACTCCTTCATTTCAGACAGGCTCTCTCACCAGGGCCCTGAGTGATACAGGCAGGACCTTGGGTTCTTGTGAGGTCGGGTCAAAGGGCTGGCAAATCGAGGGTGTGTGTGTGGGAGGGGAGGGACTCAAGGGAACTGAGAGCAAGTCTGTTGTTCTGAGGTCTGTGAATCAACAAGTGGGGGCAAGAAGCTGTACCCCAGGTGCCTCATTCAATCCAAATAACCTAGCCTGCCACTCAAGGCTCCTTCTTGATCCTTCTTGCCCTTCCCCCCACCCCATCACTCCCCCCACCCAAACAAAGCGATCATGATCATCCTCCAGGACTCCGTGACATCCCATGTACCTTCCCCTCTCTGTGGAGAGAGAGCCAGAGAGAGGGGCCAGAGCAGGGGCTCTGGTTTGCCTCTTTTTATTTTTAATCATTTTATTGGGGGCCCGTACCTCACTTATCACAATGCATACATACATGTACTGTGCTAAGCACCTTCCCAAGCCTGCTGCCGCCATCACGCTCCACATATCTGCTTTTTCATTGAGCCCTTGACATCAGCTTTTCATCCCGGTTCCAGTCTCAATCCACCCTTTCATCAGCTGTTTCATTTTGGGCAAGTCATGTCCCCGAGTGTCCATACCTTCATCTGCAGAAGGGCTTGCTTTAAGACTCCCTGTGCTGGCTGAGCCCTGGTGACCTAGTGGTTGTGTGCGGGACTGCGGCCCACAGGGTTGACAGTTCAAATCCAGCAGCAACTCTCCAGGAGCAAGGCTGGGCTTCCTACTCCCACCAGGGCAGTGATGCCACACACACACACACACACACACACACACAGAAAAGACTCCCTATGCCCACACCAACCCTTAGAAAAGGGTAGCTCATCCTAGCAGGCTTATTGTAAAGACTGTGTCTACTCGGCCTTGGAGGCTTGCTAGGAATCAGAACCAGCCCTATGGAGTTTGAGTGAGAACTTTGTGAGATCATATTTGTAAAGTACGCGGGGATGAGCCTCGGTGGCGTAAGTGGTTGAGTGCGGGACTGCAGCTCGCGGGCTTGGCGGTTCAAATCCAGTGGCGGCTCTCAGGAGCAGCACTGGGTAGCTCCCACGACCACCAGAGGGCAGTGATGACCAAAATCCAAAAACAAAACAAAAAGAGAATACATATATGTAAAGTATGAAGAACACAAAATATGCTTGCTAAATGCTGGTCCTTCTTTTAAGGCAGGTGGTGACAGACACTCTTCGGATAGAGCAAGAAGTGAAGGTGCACGTGTCTGAGAGGGACATCACACGAGCGGATAAGAATGTTCTAGGGATTTGGGGGACTCTTGATCATGTTGTTCATTGACGTGCTGATCACAAAGTCAGCTGTTTGAAACTACCCTTCGTGCCCTGGGGGAAAGAGAAGCCTTCCACTCCCATTCATGTTTGCAGGCTCAGAAACCGAATGGGGCAGTGTGACTCTGGACTTCAGGGTCCCTTTGAGAAGGAAAATGACTCAATGGTGGTGAGGGTTTGGGGGAAGGTGCTTTGGGAAGGACAATGAGAACTGGGATAAAATAACTTGTCTCTTTGTTTTACTATTCTAAACTGTGAGAATTCATCTAAGTTTTTTTTTTTAATGTAAAAGGGTGGGATGTAATCTTTATTTACAGGACACGGCAAGATATGAAATTCCATAGAGAAACAAGAAACCCAATGATCGAGGAGACGGGCTTCATACACTATGTACAGTCTGGAACTGTTGAAGTATAGTTTTGTTGTAAAAAGTGCTACATTAACAAATCACATTTATAAAGAGTTCTTAGTAGAGAAAGAATCAAGACAAACTTATACTAAACAGGGCTGAGCCCTGGTGGCGTAAGTTGTTGAGTTGCGGGACTGCGGCCTGCGGGCTTGGCGGTTCAAATCCAGCGGCGGCTCTCAGGAGCAGCGCTGAGTGGCGCCCACGACCAACAGAGGCAGTAATGCCCACAAAAAAAAAACTTATACCAAACAAGGTACACCACAAACAACCTTGAGACTCAGCTGTACCATCTCAAACATTAAAGGTCCCAGGGGTGCCGTCCGGAACTTGGAAGGCATATCCTTCAGAGGTAGTTTCTGGAACAATATTCTGATCTTCTTCCTCCTCTATGGAGAAATACTTCTTGATCAAATTCAAGGAAGCCTTGTACATAGACTCATTTCCATGACTTTGCAGGGCTTCAGTCTTCTCCAAGTCTCCATACTCTTCAGTAATTAAGCTCAGTTTCTCAGTTTCATTAACTTTCTCAGCAGCTTGAAAGATATTGGAAATGGCATCCAGAATAACCAAAACAATCTTGGTGTCCTTCACAGTTAAAAGGCTCACAGTGGTTCGATTATACCACAGTGGACAAGGCAGACAATCTGTTCAACTGTTCTACCTCTTGTATGCTTGGTCACAGCCCAGACAGCTTCTTTTTGAGTCATAAAGTCTGACGTCATGAGAAGGTCCACGAGGAAAGGGCCTAATCCATGATTCGTGACTTGCTGAATCTGGTCCTGACGGCCTGCTGTGATGTTTGACCTTGCCCAGGTTGCTTCCTTCAGAATATTCGTTTTGGGGTCAGTGAGCAGGCTGGGAAACATAGCACGTGCTCTTGCATCGTTTACAACCTGAGTCTGTTCATCTTACCCTGTGACAATATTCCCTATGGCTCTTAGTGCAGGCGTCACAATGGGCGAATCATTCACTCCAGGAAGTTTCACAAGTTGTGGCACAGCTCCTGTCTTCACAACCATTTCAATCCGTTCATTTGGACCATCAGTAAGGCAGGAAATGGCCCAGCAGGTATCAACCAACACTTCTGGGTCATCCTAATGCAGAAAATGAATTAACATAGGGACAGTCTATTCAACAGCATCTAAGGGGGAGTGCAGGATTCTTGTTCCGACAGAGGTTTGAAAGTGTCCAGGTAAGATTGTGCAAGTAACCACGTGCTAAAGAAGACGTATCAGGAACTGCAAGGAGAGCCAACAGAGGGTCAATTGCTCCATACTTGATAACCACATCTTGGAAAGCTGAGCCATCACCTGCAATGTTGCCCAAAACCCAAACTGCTTGTTCACTGGGGTGCTCTTGCATGTGGCGATGCCAACAGAGAAATGCATGCTGGGATCGCACCTACCTCGACCACAGCCTTGGTCTGTTCTGATCATCCCAGATGCAGTGTTAGTGAGTGCCCAAGATTTGGAATCAAGTCCGCTCGGATTATATTGTCCATAGGGGGCTGTTTTTCCCGGGAAAGCAGTTTCCTAGCAGCTTGAGTCTCCTGGAGCTGGCTTTCCAAATTGTTGCCTTAGACAATGTCATCAACAGACCAGTTTACAGGACCCAGGTGTTTCAGTTTTCCTGAAGTGGAGATGCAGCATTGTCAGGAAAGGAGCTGACATTTCCCCTTTTCTTTCTTTTTTTTTTTTCTTTGTTGGGCATCACTGTTCTCCGGTGGTGGGAGTAGGAGGCCCAGCCCCACTGCTGGAATTGAACCTCCGTCCCAGTGGGCCACAGTCCCGCACACAACCACTCGCCACCGGGGCTCAGCCCGACATTTCCCCTTTTCAACATCTGGTCAGCCTTCTTAGTTTTGCTCAGCTCCCACGAACCTCGAGGCGGCGTCACCTCATTTCCGAGCTGCCCTTCCCCTTGTTCTTGAATCAGTTAGGCCGGGCAGCCGGTGAATTTGCAGTCTCATGGCTGGGCATGCTCGTAAGACACAGGGAGAAAGCTGTGGAGTGCCTCGGACTTCCGTCGAACACAGAGCGACATCTCAGCAGCTGCTGGGCAGACGCCCTGACTTGGCGCCCAACGCGGCGCTGACTGAAGGCAGTACCCATCCAAGTTTTGAATAAACGCCAAACGTGAGTAGAGGCCTCGTTACCATCTTGACTTGGAGATGTAAAAGTTCAAATTGCCATCCTTGCAAGCCCAGCTGAAAAAGGAGGCTCTCCTCCACCACCCCCACCCGCTTCCCAGTTAGAAAGCTCATTGTCTGACTCTCCTGGACCAGGCAAAACCAAATTCCCTGCCATGGAGCCCTTCTGACCCACAGCAACCCTACCGGGCTTGTAGAAACGAGGCCAGCCTTTCTCCAGAAGAGCGCCCTCCAGTGGTTCTGAACTGCTGACCATGGGAATCACAGCCCAACACATAGCGACCACACTGCTGGGCTCCTTAAAGAGCTGTTAGCAAATCTTAGGCACTTTTTGTTCATGTCTCCCTGCCCACTATTGGAAGCCATGTTTGGTTTACTTTGGGCTCACAGACACCAGCCCAGAGCCTGATGTTGCATTTACATGGGCAGTTTTTTTTTTTTTTTTTTTAAGAAAGAAAGAATTTTTAATAACATTGTTACATGCAATGTGTTACATATGCATCGATCCTGAAAGTGTGCAACGCCATCTGAGCCCCGGTGGCGCAGTGGTTGTGTGCAGGACTGCAGCCCACAAGGTTGACGGTTCAAATCCAGCAGCAGCTCTCCAGGAGCACGGCTGGGCTTCCTACTCCCACTAGGGCAGAGATGCAAAAAATAAAAAAATTTAAGAAAGGATCTCTGGGAAAAAAAAAAAAGCGTACAACCCCAACCAAGTTGCAAGCAAGTCAATCAGTAGTGAAGTCTGTGTTGTACACAAGTGCAGAAATAGGATCACCCTGAACCCCAAACAGAAAGAACCAACTCACTTTACAAAAAAGTAAATAAAAATGCCCCTACCCCCTTTCTTTAGTTTAAAAAAATGCCAGCTCTTAAGTGGCAGAGCATCAAAAATACCCAAGGATCCGTATAGGTACAATTTTTAACATCTTTGCCCAATTTAGTTGAAGAGACAGGGTTGGCTCAGACAGAAGATCTAGGTTCAGATTTCTGTCTCATCCCTTCTTCAGTGGGTTGGCCTCGAGTAAGTCCCTTAACCTCTCTGTGCCTTGTTTGCAGAAGTGCTTGTGGTTCAGTAAGAGCTACTGAAATCTAAGGGGATAGGGTTGCTATATTAGTCATCATAGTGTGGTTATTTGCTGCTTTTAAGCAAGCCCCAACTCATGGCATCCCTCGTGTACAACAGAACAAACCCCTGCTTGGTCCTGTGCCATTCCTATGATTGGATTACCGTGAGCCATAGAGCTTTTTCCACGGACTAATTTTTGGAAGTAGATTGCCAGGGCTGTATTCCTATTCTTAGTCTAGAAACTCTGCTGAAATCTGTTCACAATGTATCACACCAAGAGAAGCGTGGAGGCTGCATTCGAAGTGCATGGGCCAGGAATCAAACCCAAGACTCCCACATGAAAGGCAAGAATTCTACACCGAACCCCCAACTACCTCTCCAGAAATAATGGTAAACCCCAAACCTTCAGACTCCTTGCCACCCTCTAGGTCAGACTACAGTTGTTCCTGTGGATTTCTAAGCCTGGGAATCCTTCCGGGAGCAGGCAGTCTCATCTTTTGTTTGCGGAGTGGCTGGTGGATTTGGAGAGCTGGCCCCGAGGCTAGCAGTCGTGAACTTAGCCCACAGTGGCTGGCCCGACTGAGCTTTCCGTGGATTCATTCATTCACTCCTCCCAAGAACCATGTTAGGTTGTGGTTGAATGCCCTTGGGTTGGTTCTGACCCATGGAGACCCTACGATGCACAACGGACACAACGCTGCCCGGTCAATCCTGCGACCCGCTTCACAATTGACTCTGGGCCTGAGCTTACGGATGCACCACAGTGTCAATCTGCCTCAGTGCAGGCACTCCCCTCTCTCACTGCCCTCTCTTGTAGTAAGCAGGGTGGCCTTCTCCAGGAACTCTTCTCCCCTGACAATGTCCAAAGTGGGAGAGCTAAAGTCCTGACATCTTTGCCTCTACTTCTTCTAAGACAGATTGGTCTGTCCCTTTAGCATTCCATCTTTCAAGATTCTTGGCCAGCACCATAATTCAAAGGCATCGATTGTCCCTCTGTCTTCCTTTTTCAACATCCAACTTACACATCCACGGGAGGTCAGGCACATCTAAGTCCTCAAGGTAACATCCTTGCCTTTCAAGACCCTAGAGGTCCTCGTGTAACAGATTTACCCAGTGCAGTGCATCTTTGGGTTTCTTAGCCGCTGTTTCCATTGACTGCAGGGCCACGCGAGACACAATCTGTAACAGCATCAAGCTACATGTATCTTGATGTTTCCTATTGGTTGAGTTGTGAGGATTTGGGTTTTCTTTACATCGAGTTGTAATTCATACTACAGACTGTAATCCTTGATCTCCATCAGCAAGTGCCTCGTCGCCCTCACTTCCAGCAAGCAGGTTGTTACTAAGCCTTCCTCCGATTCTGACGCCACATTCTTCTTCATCTAAGCCAGCTTCTCCGATGATTTGCTCAGCATAGATTGAACAAGGATGGTGAGAGGATACGACCCTGGTGCATACCTTTCCCAAATGTAAACTATGCCTATAAAGTAGGAAAGATGAGTTCCAGGGAGGTTAAGAATGTGACCAGCTAATTCCAAGTGCCAAAGCTGGGATTTGAACCCAGGGAATCTGGCACTGTACTCCCTACCTACCACCCTCTGCTGCGTCTTTCGACTGTCCCCACCTGGCAGAATCCAGTGCTGAGTTCTGAGGGCCCAAGAATGAGTTTGGTAGCTGGGAGAGCAGCGAGGTTCTGCAAGGGATAGAAGATGGTGTTTGTTCGCTGCCTGGAAACCCAGATCAGACCTGTAGGACCAAGGGGGAGGGGAGAGGTGGAGCAGAGGCCCAGGGTAAGGCCTGAGTCTGAAGAGACAGCGAGGAACTGAAGAATTCTGTGGATGAGGGTGGGGAGAGAATGTGAAGCCCAGGGGTGGAATTTAGATGGTCACAGGGAGACAGTTACCTAATACACTGTGATCTGCAACCTTTAAGGCAGTGGTTCTCAACCTGTGGGTCGTGACCCCTTTGGGGGGGGGCAGGGGTCGAATGACCCTTTCACAGGGCCACCCTAGACCATCGGAAAACACACACTATTTCACAATGTCTAATTACATCTTGTTTTGTGATTAATCACTATGCTTTCATTACGTTTCATTCGTGACCACGCAAATACATCCTGCGTATCAGACACCTACATGACGATTCCTAACAGTAGCAAAATGACAGTGATGAAGTAGCAACCCAAATCATTTCAGGGTTGGGGGTCGCCACCCCATGAGGAGGCACTGTATTCAAAGGTGGCGGCATTAGGTTGGTGGAGAACCACGGCTCTAAGACCTGGAAGCCCAGACTGGCTACCGACTGCCTTTTTCCTGGGTGGGCGGGTGGTGCTCCTCACCTAGGTGGGCGGGGGCTCCTCACCTGCGGGCAGAGGTGGCCTGGCAGGTGGGCATCAGCCGGTCCAGGGGGACGCCTGACCCCTAGCGGTGACCATGCAGAACTGCAGGGGACCCGCCTCTGCCCCTGGAAACGGCCCGTGAGCAACTCCTCTCCTCTGGGAGCCAGATGGAGGGAGAGCGCCCCTGGCCCGAGCGCGGGGCCAGACTCCTGCGACGCGCGCGCGCGCGGTGGCCTTGCTTAGCACCCTTTCCTCGCTGGCGCGCAGCGGGATACCGTCTGCAAGCGCACGGTGCAGAGTCTGGCACGCGGCGCTCCCCAGAGGGCCGAGCCAGCAAGTGGGGGTGGGGGAGGCACGGATTACTGCAGGTCTACCCTCCCCCCAGGAGGGCAGCGCCGGATGAGGGGGAAGGGGCCTGCTGGGCGGCCTTGGAGGGTTCTGATTTCCCTCCCAGCCCAGAACTAGGCTTCCCAGGGCGGAGGCAGGACTTGGTGGGGAGGGGGTTTGTCCCAGTGCAGGGGCAGTGGGGGTGGGGAGCCCTGTGGGCCAGTTCACACCGCCACAAGGAGCTTGGAGCTTTTCTGGGGGCCGGCGGCAGCTGGCATCAATCCCTGCCCCAGCGGGTCGCGATGGGACCCAGGAGCCCTCTTCCTCGTGCAGGCTCTTGGAGCCAACCCTCCCTCCCTTGGGCCTCAGTTTCCCTGCCTGTGGCCTGTGGGAGGAGAGTAGTTCCTGCCTCCCAGTCTCCACGGCAACCGCAATCGATGCTGTGCTGTCCTCTTGATGTGCGAGGTCACTGCCTCCCCCCACTGCCGCCTGAGAGTCTCCCTCCCTCCCTCCCTCACTCACTCACACGCACACACACGCACACACACACACCACACGTAGACAAACCCACGCTGATGCAGGCATCCTCAGGCACTCACACCCCACTCCCTTCTGCACATCGGGACGCGCTCCCCTCCACAGCCGAGTTCCATAGCAGCAGGTACGAAAGTCGAGCTGTGTGCACTCAGGAACATGCAGACACGCAGAACATGCAGACGCTTGGCCAAACACAGCAACCCAGGAAAGCCCCGGACGCCCAAGTGTCTTCTGACCCCTATGAACCCATAGGGAGCGTATCCCACACTTGTCCACACTGCTGTGGCCCTTAATGCATGCGGGTGGCTCCTCTCTGTCCCCTACCCTAACAGAGTGGCCCCCCAAGGTGTCTGGGGAAGCTGCACTGGGGCACTGCCTTTGGCCTGGCCTGCCCTGGTCAGCTTCCTTTATGCCAAAGTTTTCCAGGGAGGTGCCAGTCCTAGGCATGAAGTGGCCCGGGGAAGAGGCAGAGGCGGCTGGGGCTGTGAGACGTGTGGGCCAGAGGCGGGGGTGAGGAGAGGGAGGAGAGCAGGGCGGGGAGAGAGGCTGGCCTCCGACTCCAGATGGGAGGTGGTGTGAAGCCAGTGGGCTGGCGTCGGAGCCTCCGCCTGGTGGGGGCCATGCCCCGGGCCCCGCCATGAACCTGGAAGGGCTGGAGATGGTCGCGGTGCTCGTGGTCCTCGGGCTGTTTGTCAAGGTCCTGGAGCAGTTTGGCCTTTTTGAGCCTGTCTCCTTGGAAGGTAACCTGGGTGTCTGCCCTGCGGTGTGAAAGCCGGGTACTCCGCCCACACGCTGAGGCAGGAGGGAGTGGTGGGATGGGCCATCTCCTAGAGGTGAGGAGGGGCCCTTCAGGGAAGGACGTGCATGAGGGGTGGCTCTGCTGGAGGAGCCAGGAGGAATGGGGGGACTGGGTTGTGGAGATGAGAGGCAGTGAGTCTAACCTGGCAGAGGTATCTGGAGAGGAGGAAGGAGGCTTTAGGGTGGTGTGATCATACTGTACTGCCCGGGGGTCTCTTTTAGAGCCAGGGGTCTGTCTGTCTTGGCTCTGAAGATGCTTCACACCTCCCACCATGCAGGGGTAGGTTACTGGGCCTTTGGGGACCCAAGGTGTGTGTGTGTGTGAGATGACACAGGCTGAGATGGTGGATGAGAGTTGGGAGTGTGGGGGAGGCTGGAACGCCTGTGTCGTTCACCTCCTTGTCGGGTTGGGCGTGTGGCTGTTCTCAGAGTTTTCTGGGGATCCACCACCTCCCTGCCCAGATTTTGGCATGGGGATGGAGTTTAGGAGGACAGGAGTGGGGCTCTGGAGGCAGTTCTTGTCCAGCTGTGGTTGGAGGTGGGTCAATCAGGGCCTTTGTTTCTCAAATCCGACCCCCCACCCCACTCTGGCCTCCTTTTGCCCCTCCCAAGGCCCAGGGGCAAGATTATCATTAGGACTTTAATTTGGGGAGGGGGCGGTGTCAATTCCCCAGTCTGCCCCACCCGTTCTGGAGAGTGCTGTCGGAGAGGTGGAGAATTCTGTTTGACCTCTTCCTCTCTCCCCAGCTCCACCACAGGGCAAGGGCTAGTCCTGGGTTCCACCTGAGACAGGAAGATGTGCCAAGACACGTGGGAGAACTGGAAAGAAACTGGGGGGCGGGGGGACGCACGGGAAGTTCTAGAATTTGTTTGCTTCAGGGGTTAGTAAGAACAGAAAACTCCTAGCCAGCCCACCCCTTGGCTGCATTTATGAAGGCTGGTAGAAAGCAGAGGGTGCGATGCCCTTGAAGCCGGGAGGCTGGACTGCATTTGTTCTCATCCAA
>PVJH01049128.1:0-10459 GCA_004026705.1 Nesogale talazaci
CGAGGGTAGCCGTATTTCTTAATGGGGCTGGCTGTGCAGACCTCTTTGTGCAGTAGCTGTTCTGAGTGAGATTATTGCCCTGAAGGCTCGGTGGGCCAGGATGCACGTCATTCTCTCTTCCTCCCCTTTCATTTGTTCTCATGTGCTCTGTTCAGGTTTATCTCACGCCCCAAGCTTCAGCTTCAGTTCTGGCCTCCAAAGCAATTTCCTCTGGTAGAGAGGTAGCTGCCCCTATAGTTGGGGTTGAGGTTGTGTTCTCACGTCCCTCCACTGGTTCTCCACTCCATGGTGTCGTGCTGCATTCACACCTTCCCTTTTTTCAGAAGTAAAGCTTACATTTGAAAAATGAGTTTAATGACCCACTACTGTAAAAATTACTTGTAAATGCTCAGTACACAGTTTTTGAATACGTATGTTGATTTAATTGATCTCCATATTGATATATATTTTCCTAAACTTTCCCATTAATAAGCTTTTTCCTTCCTTTTAACATATATATTTGTCAAATTGAGGAAGTGATGAGAAAGATATACACATACATTAATGCCTCATATGTAAAGTGACCAGATTTTAAGTGAGACACCTTTGGTGGGGGGAGGGGCAGTTTTTGATTAAAAATTTGGTCTATATGGAGCAACAAAAGCTTTCATAGAATGCAAAAATAGTATTGTAATATATTTTTAATTTTAAAATGCCGCAGGACGTTGTTAAATTGTTAAAAGTCTGGTCACTTTACTCATATGCCACATTTTAAGAATTTTACTTCCAGAACTTTCTATTCAGAATTTAAAAGGTAGGTGTTTTGAGTCTGTACATATCGCGCTGCTGGAGCCTGGGTGGCGTTGTTGAGTGACCACACATCAGCAGTTCAGGTCCTCCAGCTGCTATCCGGGAGGAAGATGAGACGATGTGCTCCTGTGAGGATTTACATACACCCTTGGGAACCCTGTATGTGGTCACCGTGAGTGGGGCAACCAAATGGTCAAGGAGCTTCCCTTGCATGTTGTCATCCAGTCAGCCAGGTCATGCAAGCCCGCGCACAGCAGAGTGAAACGCTGTTCAGCACTAGTCCTGTGACCACAGAGCTTTCATTCGCTGACATTGGAAGCAAATCACTAGGCCTTTCTTCTGAATGTAGCTTCAGCTTAAAGTTAACACAGATGAGACCTTCACAGCATCATCACAGGAAAGAAGCCTCCACTGACAGACGGCTGGTGGCTATGTGTGGATCTTATTGGCTGGTGCTTAAACTTAGACCTCTCCTACAGAAGGTGAAAATTCTATCAGTAAACATTAGCCTGCTCAGGTTTATGTTGGATTGTTATAAATAAAAGGAGTAGCATGTACCAAATAAGAAAACTGATTATTAGAAGACTAACCCAGGTTCAAATCAGACATTATGCCCAGTAAAATGATAAAAAACAATAGTTACAGATCCAAAATAAGTATTTCATATGCTAATAAAGTTAATAACTACCACTATTGAAAGACTACTATGTACTGAATATTCTGCTAGGTTTTATATATATATATATATATATATATATATACATATACATATATATATATTCTAATGTAAGCAATGGCTTGGAAAAGGGACAAAGATTGAGATGAAATATGCAGTTAGAAAATGTTTACAATCAGAACCCACTTGTGATAATTAAGTTGTGTCCACATGGCTGGGCCAGGATTCTCAGTGGTTTGGTCACTAAGACTTCATCATCCCCCCTGAGGTGAACTAACACAATGTAATCACCTTCCTCACCTCCTGAGTGGATCAGCTTTACTCAGATCACAGCCCTGATACAACCAATAGAAAGGAAGCTTCCTTGGAGGTTTGGCCTGCTCCCAATATAAAAGGATGTTATGGGGAAATTGTCTTGCTCTATGCTGGCTCTGAAACCTGCATCTGCCTCCTTGACAATTACGGGTATTACAGGACTTGAGCCAACAGTCTGCCCTGCTGCCTGTGGATCCTGGGAGTCAGCATCATCCTGCCATCTGACCTACCAACCTTGTATTCATGAGCCTCTGGGGCCACAAGTCTTATCTGCTGACCTTGGATTCATTCACCTCTCTCTATATGTGTGTGTTTATTTATAATAATATATGCATATTATGCACATATACATATATACTTCACTGGTTTGCTTCTCTAGAGAACACAGCCACAGACAACTTTCTAGCAGATAAAATACAATGGACATTCTTAGCTATGAATGAAAACTAATTTTATGATTGAAAGGATAATGTGGTATTGGAATTAATAAAGAAATCTGAATTTTCATGTACAAAAAGACTATATGCATTTCATACAAAGTCCATGGAAATTATTCATTCAAGCAATCACCTCACCTCCTTGCCTCAAAATTGCTTTTGCTTACATGTTCTGGATACAATAGGCTAGGGCTGACAAATTACAACCTACAAACTGTGCTTGCACAATCTGAAACCTAAAAACAGTTTTGAAGATTTTCCATGTCCACATTTTTGTTTTGGTTTTTGGTTTTTTGTGTGTTTGGGGGGGCATCACTGCCCTCTGGTGGTGGGAGTAGGAGGCCCTACTGTGAAGCCGCGGCTGGAATTGAACCTCCATCCCAGTGGGCCGCAGTCCCACGCACAACCACTATGCCACCGGGGCTCGGCCCATGATTTTTCTGTTTTTGTTTTTACCCATGTCCACATTTTAAATGGTTATATGTTTGTTGTAGTTGTAGCTGGGAGCTACATAATCAGTTCCAACCTACAGCAATCCTACGCACGGCAGAATGAAAGCCTGCCCAATACTGCGTCATCCCTACAATTGGTCCCCTACCTGTACCCATTGCTGCAGCCACCGCGTCACTCCATCTCATTGAAGGCCTTCTTCTCCGTCGCTTCCCCTCTACTTCACCAAACACAATGCCGTTCTCCAGAGAAGGGTGTCTCCTGACAATGTGTCCAATTTGCCTCTAAGGAGCACTCTGGCTGTCCTTCTTCCCAGGGAGATCCACTTACCCTTGCACCAAGGTATTTTCAATATTCTTCTCAAACACATCGATTCTTCTTCAGTCTTCCTTATTCGATGTCCAACTTTCACTTGCACATGAGGCGATGGAAAATACCATGACTTGGGGCGGAAACACTTTACTACCTGAGTCACATCTTTGTTTTTCAATACTCTAAAAAGGCCTGGTGTCACAGGTTTACCTCACCCAATACGCCTTTTGATCTTGACTGCTGCTTCCATGAGCTATTGATTGTGAATCCAAGAAAAACAAAATCCTTGGAAACTTCAACCTTTCCTCAATGTATCATGTTACCTACGAAGGATTTTGGTGTTCTTGACGCTGAGTGATAATCCATGCTGAAGGCTGCAATCCTTGATCATAATCAGCAAGGGTTTCACGTCCTCCTCACTTTGAGCAAGCCGACTTGTACAGTGGTTACAACCGTGGTTGTGTGACAATTATGCAACATATAATAATGGCTATAGGAATGGTTATATTACATGTCTGCAAGATATCCTTCATGTTGCTTCTTGACACACAAAGAGTAAAATATTTATGGCCATTACAGGAAAACGTTTCCAACCCCTCTTGCAGGTAAAAGTGCTTGGAGGCACTATAGTTTCATGGCAAACATAGCTGGAACAATTACTATGGGAACTGGGACAAGCACTCAATCTCAAAGCCTCCATTGACTCCCACCCAATAGCATCTAAATCAAATGTGTAAAGTAGGCAAAGTACTTGGCATATCATAGGCATTTAGCAAACATTATTTTCCATAAATTATGACCTCTGAGTAACCCTCCACCCCATTAGGTGTGAGTAATTAGTGGGATATAGATGGAGGACCACAAATTGGACAAAAACCTATCTAGCCATACATACCTAGTGTCTGCATAGCATTTTCAACCTAAAACCCTTTCACATTTAGCACAAATAGACTGGTTGAGAGATGCCTGTTAGGACTTCAATTGTGTCCTCAAAGAAATATTGATGTAATTCCTAGGTCTCCTATTTGTGAATAGATTGTCTTTGTTAATGTGGTGGGGTTACTGTAAGGTGTTTATCTTTTCAGAGAGATAATAAACATTAAGCAAACAATCAAGCTTCCTGAGTTGGGGGAAAGACTGATGCCAACCTCCATGGAGATCTCCAGGGAGCCAGGAAACAAGCTGAAAAGATAAAGACCTCCTCACACACACACCCCCCACTCCCGCCCAGAACCAACATAGAAAGAGAGAAGAGCTAGAGTTCTCAAAACAAAACAAAACTCCCTCCCACTGAGTTGGGTTTCCAAGACTGTAACCCTTTGCAGGAGTATAAAGCCTCCTCTTTCTCCTATAGAAACCCCGATGATTTCAAACCCATGACCCTGTAATCAATAGCCCAACATGTAGCCATGATGTCACTGCGGCAGTGAGGTTGTATGTCAACATGCACCTGCGTGAGGTGTATGGGTGGAGTCCAACCTATCAATCATGTCACAGCCTGATGAGGCGTCCCTGGGGGTGTGGCCTTTTCGGTAGGAAAGTGAGACATCCACTTCCTTCTCTCTGACCCTTGGCCTTCCTGCTTCCTGGGACTCTGGACCTGACACCTCCCAGGGCCTTTGATTTCCCTGCTTCCTGCTTCACCTTTTCCAGACATAGGCCTGCAACTACACAGGTCTAAAGAGGACCTCCTGTCTCACAGAAGACCTATGGACTTGAGCTGGACTGGGCTAGGGCGCCTTCTTGATATAAAATTACTTCTTGACATAAAGTCCTTTCTCATACATGATGAGTGTCCCTGGTTTGATTTCTCTAGACCACCCAGTCTAACATAGCCACCAAGGTTCCTGGCGTCCTCAAGTCACACCTTTAAGCCTCCTACACTGAGCAAAAATAAACTTCTGTTGATTAAGGTCATCCATTTGTGGCTTTTCTCTTCGTTAGATAACTAAGACAAACTCCAATTATAAAAATATGACTGTAGGAGAATGTGTAAGTCAGAAAGAAATCATAAAATTTTAAACTATCGTCAATTTTTAAAATCGTAAAGACAGACTAAATTGGTCACAAGGCCCAGTAAGTAAATATTCCCATTAATTTCCCTCCATATGTTTCTGTTTTCAGCACACAGACTCAAAATGTCATCTCTGAATCTCATTCTGGATTTTATACCAAGCACTCTGGGGGACAAAGATGAGGCCATCTGCTCCCATAAAGATTTACAGGAACCGGGCTGAGCCCCGGTGGCGGAGTGGTTGATTGCGGGACTATGACCCACGGACTTAACGATTCAAATCCAGCAGCAGCTCTCCAGGAGCAAGGCTGGGAAGCTCCCACGACCACCAGAGGGCAGTGATGGCCCCCCCCCAAAAAAAAGATTTACAGGAACCTAGACTTCTCAGAAGCCCTTAGGAACAGCTCTACTCTGCCTTAGACAGTCATGACATTGGAATCAGTCCATGGCAGCGGGTTTTATATAGTATAAATGTTTATACCATTCTAAAACACGGGGTCGTGGAGAGCCAAAAAGAAAGCTTGCTAGTGTAGTGATGATGACATATGCAACTTTCCTGTAGTTTCCAAATGCTTACTCCCACCAACATGATCCCAATTCTACCTGACAATCCAGCTAGACCAGGGGATGTACACTGGAGCTGGAAACATGAGGAATTCAGCATAGTCGATCCCTTCAGGACTGGTGGTGGAAGTGGTACTACTGGGAGGGTGGAAGGACAGTGGAGTGGAAAGGGGAAACCAATTTCAGGGATCTACATATCACCTCCTCTCTGAGCTACGGACAATGGGGAAGTGAGTGAAGGGCCACATCAGACTGAGTACGATATGAAAAAGTACTAACAATTTCTAAATTATTAAGGGTTCATGGGGGGGAGAGAGGGGGAGGGAGGAGAAATATGGGGAGCTGGGACTGGGGGCCTAAGTGGAGGGAGGATGTTTTAAGAGTGATGATGATAACAACTGGGCAAATGTGGTCTGCATACAATGGATGTATGTATGGATCATGATGGGAGTTGAATGAGCCCCCAATAAAATGATTTATTAAAAAAAAGGGAGGGGGGAAAAGGAGCTTATACCTTGTATCATACCATAGAGCAGCATGTGGGTTCAGAGCACCTACCTTCAATTAGCAATCAAGCATTTTAATCAGAAGCAACCAAAACCAACCAGAGGGAAAGTCAACTGCCATCGCGCTGATCGTGGCTCATAAAGATCCTCTTCCACAGAGCAGTACTGCTGCTCAGGGTGTCCTAGACTAGCCACTGATGGGAGCAGATACCCTGGTCGTCTCCCCAGGATTCAGCTGGAGGGTTTGCACCACTAGCAGCCTAATGCCCAGCCCACAGCACCACCCACTGATCTGGAAAAGACAAACGATCTAATAAGAATATTCCCCTCTATAAAACACAAGTAGATTCAGATACTTTTGACTGTAGGTCCTTAAAATAGGGGTGCAACAAGCCCGCCAAAACACATGTGGATACCCAAAAAAGTGCATGAGTACACCTAAGGGTGCTGCAAAAATTCAAGGACAGTAGAATTGAAAGATAATGGAATTTTCCCCTCAATTTTTTTTAATTAAGAGATCATTTTATTGGGAGTTCTTACAGCTCTTCTAACAATCCATACATACATCAATTGCATCAAGCAGATTTGTACCTATGCTGCCTTCATTCTTCTCTGGACATTTACTTTCTATTGAGCCCTTGATATCAGTTCTTCTCCCCCAAACCTTTTGAAGCCCCTATGTGTACATAGGGATATAAATATGTGGGTGCAGAGGTGTACATAGGCCTATCTAACTAGAGGACTAGAAATGGCACAGTCACAAAGAAAAGAATGAAAATAACACCTTGTGAAGAATGTAACCACACCACTGCAGACTTTGTTAGGTAGACATTGTTATGGGAGTCTAATTTTGTTTTGCTCTTGTTTTTTAAAGATGATGAGAGTCTAATTTGAAAAGCAAGCTTTCACCCTACACACAATCAAAAAGAAAGGAGTTGGTTTAAAAAAAATGGCTGTATGTTATGAAAAGATCATTACATAATCATGACTTGCAGCCCCACCAAAGAAAACTATGCAGACAGATGATAGACTTTGATGTTTGTGTGGACTCCTGACACCCATGTAAGGGCAGTAAGATAAAAATCTTTATGTCCATGTATGATGAGCAAAGAAAAAGAGAACTGCCTGAAAGAGCGAACCCCACAAGTAATCACCGATGAAAATTACCAAATATCAATATATGCATAGACAACTTGATCAGACTTACTAGATTATCGAAATGCATAGGTTTCAAGAAAGTCATGCCTGCTTTCTCCCAAAGAAAGGGTGTTTGGGAGAAGGGACTAGGGATCTGAGGAAAGCACTTCTTTTTTTTTTTTTTTTTAGGAAAGCACAATTTAAGAAAAACATAAATATAAGCAAAACTAAGTAAGTCATGTATTTGAAAAAGACTCTCAAACACATGTTTATGGGCTCATTTACCAATAGGCATTTATTAAACTTTTACTTTGAGGGGAAAAAAATTTATCATTGTCTAAATTGTAAAAACTCATCTATTCCTATATAAATATTTACTGACTACCTAATCAATATTGGTGTGCTGGAACTACAGAATTTAACCACAAGTCAAAGTCTGTGTTTGCGTGGGGATTACCTTTTCCTAGGTGACAGAAACAGTGATCATGGCCGATAAGATAACAGCTAGCAGTGATAAGGTACTCTTAAGAAAACCAAAGTCAGGCCAAGGGAGACCCCAAAGAACTCTCCCAGCTTATTAAGTCCTGGAAAAACTCGCTACTCCCTTCCATGCCTGTATAACAACGAAGCAGTCTGGGAGCAGAGAATTCTCTTCTCCTATACTTTGTTTGAACTCTTAGTCACCTTTCCTGCTCCCACGGACTCAACTCTGACCTGTGTAAAGATTCCAGTCTTGACCTTGTCTCTGAGTTCTAATCCCATGTTACTAGGCACATAGTCAACAGGTTTAAAAGCAGACTCATCTTACCCTCCCATTGCTCTTTAACACACCAAAAGATTGTCTTCACTTTCCTAATTGTCCCAGGCTTTCAGAAGTCCCAAGCCTCAAATATTCTTCTATTCCTTTTGCTCCTTTTAGTTGCTGTCCAAAAATGCATCCTATCCACCCTTTAGTCTTCATTCTCATTAGCTGTTCAAGAGCGGTGGGATTGGGTTTGGAAAAGCCACAGAATCCAGCATTGTCCCCTGTTCAGCCACACTGGATCCTATAATGGACCGTGATGAAACTAAATCTGGTTTTCATGCCCTTTGGAATTCAACTACACTCAACAACAATTCAACTACTCATTCAATATGGTTGAATTCTTAGTACTATTGTGGAAAAACAGCACACCAATTCTTTCTCCTACAATTTTACTGAAGCTAGCATTCTAGCCTATGAAGTTCCTCATCTTGGGCTTATACACATAGGGTTTTAAAGTCAAACCAAACAGGGTCCAACCCTCTGCTCTCTTCACTTAATAACCCCACAGCCATCATTATCGTCTCTACAACTCTGTTTTCACTTCCATAGTGTGGAGATATTATCAACTCCATCAGTCTGTATGTAAGCGACGTCAAGTAGTGCAGGGCGCCACCCTTGGTCCACAGATGTCCCGGATGATGAAAGCTCACTCACTGCCCTCGGAGAGGAATCGGATTCGTCGTGCACAGTAGGGCTGCCCTGTAGGTTTCCAAGGCTGCCAACCTTCTCGCAGCGGAAAACTTCCTCCTCCTCTGGGATGCGGCTGGTGGTTTCTAACTGCTGTTCTTGTTGCGTGCAGCAGCCCCGCCCAGAACTCACTATGCCACCAGGACTCCTTTCAAAGACAGGTGTGTGTGTGTGTGTGTGTGTGTGTGTGTGATAATTCTCGTCCATTTACCAGTCCGCTTGCCTTGCTTGTTGATCCTCAGGCATAGTGGTCTCTGTGGACCACCACTTCAACTTGGCCAGCACACAGGAGAAGAAGAGGTCTGGAAGTCAAGTGCGGAGGCCTACCCGAGCCTACCTTACTGGGCTCTTCAGCAGCAGAGGATGTTGGAGTTGGAGTGATGTCTTTGGAGTCATGCAGGGGGGGTGAACATGGTATAAAAGCCCGAGCTAAGCTTTGCTTTCAAAAGGACAAAGCGACAGCCACTTGGCAATAGTCAAGGGAACCGGTTGTGAAGGACTGAAGGAGAGTGACGCCCCAGGGAGTGGGAAGGAGGACATGTTTGGGTAAACATTGCAGAAATAAATGTACAGGGCTAGCAGCAGGCTCAGCACCGAGTGGGCAGAGTCAGAGGTAATGGCAGGGCATGAGATGCGCTCTCACTCTGTGCCCAGGAGTGAGGAAGCCAGGTAAAAGGAGTCCCGGGGTTGGAGGGGGGGAGCAGTGGGTTGATTTTCGCCTTCCCATTTGACTTCTGTGCTGCTGCTGCCACTGTGTTAGACCCCCTGTCTGCAGGGTGGTTGGAAGAGTCTCTTTGCCCTTCTCTTGCTACAAAACTAAAAGAGGGAATCTTAAAATTAATTCACACCAAGACTTCAGCTTTTACCCTCCAGAAAGCAGTTTTCATTTTCAGACAGGTCTCCCAAAATAAACCATAAAATGTGGAGAACTGACAGGTCAGGGTAGAAAGAGGAGTCCCTTTTCTACACTCCACCTTCTGCCTACAAACACTTCCTCAGGCTGGAATCTGTCACCCTGTCCCAGGATTTTGACATCACCGTTGGGTTAAAGAATTCCGAAATGCTGGTTCCTACTCCAACAAAACGATTTCCACTGGCGATTTAAAAGATATCTGAGCACAGAGCGGCAGAGCTAAGGCCGGGCATGAGTCCGCCTCGACTGTTCTCCAGCGAGGGCCAGTGCATCTGTCGGGAGCCTAACTTGCAGATCTCAAAACACTCGGTTCCAAGTCCAAGTGACCTATAGACAAAACGGCGCCTCTGGAATTCCTGAGCCTCTACGGTGTTGACAGTCTCTTCTTTCTCCCAGGGAGCAGCTAGTGGTTTCCAAGTGCTGACCTTGGGGTTAGCAGCCCCAGGTGCGGCCCATGGCACCGCCTGAGAACTGGAGGGGCCAGAGGCAAATCCAACAGTCTTGTCTGGCACCCTCTCGGGGGTTCCTCCTGCTCCTCATTTCCACACACTCACCCCCTTTACCCTGAGCAGAGACACAAGAAAGAAAGCTCTACTCTTAACCAAAGCTTTACAGAAATTTAAAACTCATTTCTTAAATAACCAGTTCGTGGATTGTTTTACTTTTCCATTCTGAGTTATTTGTTCACTTGGGTTCCTGGGATGTCTTGGGCTAGACACAGAGGGGTGGGAAGGGAAGAAAAGGGTCACACTCAGACTGACATGATTTCTATTCTCAAGGTGCCCTTGGTTCGGTTCACTTGTGAGTCACTTTTGTAGGTCTGGTCCTTTGAAGCCTCCACCAAGCTGCTCAGG
>PVJH01049129.1:0-10486 GCA_004026705.1 Nesogale talazaci
GTTTGAATTACCGTGTGGCAGAGTATTAAAAGTACCGTGGACCGCCAAAAGAACAAACAGACTTGCCTGGAAAGAAGTCCAGCCAGAAGGCTCTGTAGAAGCAAGGGTTTGGTGTCGTGGCGCAGGTCTGGAGAAGGTCATCATGGTTAGTAAAGTAAAAGAGGGCACGCGTAGGCAGTGTAAAAGAGGAAGACTCTGGTCGAGGCAGTCTGAGACAGTGCCTGCAGCATGGGCTCCAACGGAAGAATGGTGGAGGGTTGGGAGAGATTTCATTGTTGGACACAGAATTCCCATGAGTCAGAATCAAGTCCATGGCACCTCACCACAGCCTACACGTGGTGCTGATCAGCAGAGTGTGGGAAATGAACTAACAAGTGGTCTCAATCTTCTTCCAGATGTCCCATCTGTCCAGCCCGTTTGTCCACTTTGAGAAGAAACGAATCCCTCCCTGGCCACCTCACCCTTAAGTACCTTGATTCCATTTCTGCTCTGGCTGGATTTCTAGGCCAGAGGCTGTTGCCTTCTTCCTCAGATCAAGAACTGTATCTCCCCTGTCTACACGGGCACACCACCTCCCCACCCCAGCACCAGGGAATGAAAACAGACAGCCCTCCGTCCCATTTGTTTGACTGCACAATCCAGACAACTCCACACAGAGGCAGCCTC
Organism: Nesogale talazaci; assembly: GCA_004026705.1. Classification (NCBI taxonomy): domain Eukaryota; kingdom Metazoa; phylum Chordata; class Mammalia; order Afrosoricida; family Tenrecidae; genus Nesogale; species Nesogale talazaci. The sequence continues at coordinate 667 of PVJH01049129.1, forward strand.
GGTCTCAGCAGCGGCAGCAGCATTTTAATTCCACAAAACTCAGAAAGCCAAAATGTGATTAGAATACTCCACAACAGGTGGGCTTCAAACCCAGCAACAATTCTTCCGGAATCCTGAGCGTGGTGAAGCGTCCTGCCTCAGCCCCCTTCATCATCTGACAGCCTCCCCCTAGCTTCCTCCCGGGAAGTTGGTCTGCAACAGGGGCCAGGATGGAAACAGAAAGTTGCCCACCTGCAGGTGTGCATTCTTGCTTGCATGGAGTGTGGTTAAGGCCTACTCAGGTTCCCAAAGCCCCTAACACCTGAGCTGTGGGCCACTGGAATCGCAGGGGCCACAGTCCACGTCGGGACTTCTCTGTTCCCCTTTCAATCACACATGGGCGTCTTGTTTCCCCTCTTCAAGCTGGGATCTAAAGTCCTAGCTTCCTCAGGATGGTGTTCTAGCTAGGAGAGAGGGATTTGCGGAGAACAGGGTAACTACAGATGGCCAAACGAATAGAAGCACAGAATCATTCCCTCCCTCCAAGAGAGCAATTATAAGTTACCCATACACACTTGTTTAAGGCCCAGCGCTCGGGCACCCGTCTGGAAGCCCCTCCAACACAGAGATTGCCCCTTTCTGGGCAGTTCCCACCGGGGGGTCCCGCCCGACGTCTCCCGCCCTCCCCATCACTTGCACAGCGCCTCCAACACTTCCAGTGTGCGTCGAATGTCTCGGACTTGGCGAGCCAGTCCCTGGACAGGCTGCAGGGCCCGCTCCAGCTCCTCGCAGCGCGCCAGCAGGGTGTACATGCCCTTGATGCTCATGTCCACGGCTTCGCCCAGCGAGTCCACGGCGTCGCGGTACGTCTGGATGCAACCCACGCTCAGCGCCGTCAGCTCCTGCACCGCACCCCCCAAGCCCCGCAGCAGACGGTCCACGCGGCCGCCCAGCTCGCGGCTCAGCCGCTCCAGGTCCCGCAGCACGTCGGGGTCGATGGGCGGAATGGCCGGGGCGGGGGCGGCCGGGGCGCAGGGCCGGGCCGGGCCGGGGGGCGGCGGCGGGGGCGGCGGGGGCGGCGCGGCGCCGCTGAGACGGATCTTGAGCTGCAGGTTGTTGGCCACGAAGTGCGTGAGGTCTCCGTGGCGGCTCACCGTGCCCTCCAGTTCCAGGGCGCTGGAGATGGTGGCGCGGCGCCCCCCGCCCGCGCCCGCGCCCGCGCCGGCCTCGGCACCCCCCGCGGGCCCGGCCCCGCCGCACGCCCCGCTCAGCCCGTCCAGGCTGCGGCTGTCCTGGAGGCGGCCGGCGAAGGAGCGGCTAGTCCTGCCGGCCGGCGCGTCGTCGCCGTCCTCCGGCCGCCGCTCGGCGGCCACCCCGCTGCTAGCCGGGCTCCCTCGACAGCTGGCCGCCGTCTCGCAGGCCGGCCGGCCCTCGGGCGGAGCGGGGCCCGGGCGCCCGGAGGAGGGGGGCGGGTCGTGCTCCGGAGCCGGCGTCCCCCGGCGGCTGCGGGGCCCGGCCGGCGTCCCTCGGGGCCCGGGCTCATCGTCGCGGACCTCCCGCTCCGACCCGGGGACTGCGGTGCGGCTCCACGTCTTCGCGGACGCCCCGGGGGGGCGGCTCGCGCCCCCCACCTTCTCGGCCTCTTCCTTCTCGGACGGCCTGAAGTCTGAGGGGGGCTCGGAGGGCGTCCGGCCGGGCCCTCCGCCGAAGATGGCGGCTTGGTGTCTCCCGAGAGCCGGGGGGTCCGTCTCGGGCCCAGGCCGCCCCCGGGACGACTCCATACTGCGGGTGGGGGCCGGAACCAGGCAAAGGTCCGCCCGGGTTCCAGAGACGTTGGCGGCGCCTTTAAGAGGCGTTGGTAGCCGTGCGCCGATTGGCAGCCAGCTGACAATGGGAAGGACAGGAAGAGCACGTCGATTGGTCGCCGCGACCAGCCATCCCGGAAGGGGAGCGGTCATTGAACCGTCGGACCCACGTGAGGGCCAAGGGGGTGGAGAGAAGGCGGTGACAGCCCCGCTCGTCACCCCGCCCTCGGGAAAAGTTGAGGGGGCGTATCTTAAAGACGCAGGGGCGGGGGCGGGGCCAAGACTGGTTCCGCCCCCAGTGTCTTGCCCGCAAACATCCAGGAGAGAGGTTCTTGGGATGGAAATCGAATTTAAATCTTGTTTGCACGACCCTCGACTTGACCCTCACCACCACGGTCAGGAAGGACGGAACCAGATTAATCAGCAGAATATGGTTCGTTCGATCGTTCTCGGATGGCAAGTCCAGCCGAGGACTGCCCCGAAGTGACCCGTGATCCGCGCTACCGCCTTGCGTTGGTCACTCTGTCCCCTGCCCCCTTAACAGAGTCTCTCTTCCTCTGCAAGTTAAGATGTTATTTTGCTACCAGGTAAAATATCCAGTACACGAAATTGCTACAGCTTTTAAATGAGTTTATTAAGTTTATTGTTGGTTGCCCGTAAGCCGATTCTCATTCGGGGCGATTCTAATTCAGAGTTAGAAGTTGGTCTCCATGGGGGGTTTTGTTACTGTGGTTCTTGTTTTTTCCATAGGATTTTTTGCCCCAGTTTTTTTAAAACCAACCCGGGCTGAGCCCCGGTGGCGGGACTGCGGCCCACTGGGACGGAGGTTCAATTCCAGCAGTGGGGGCTGGGCCTCCCACTCCCACCACCGGAGGGCAGTGATGCCCCCCCCCCCAAAAAAAAAAAAAGAAGAAGAAAAAGAAACAAATAAAACTAACCCGTTTGTTACATGTCAGAGAGGTGTCAGATAGCTGAGCTTCTTCACCTGGTCTTTCCATTCCTTCAGTCTCCTGATGGCAGACTTTTCCTGTGACAGCAGAGGGGGTACCAGAGGTCCAGACTCCACCAGTGACGGTTTTCATGCAGGAACCACTGTGCCAGGTGCCCACCGCGCGTTTTGTTCATTTTGGATTTGCCACAGAAGGATCCCGTGTCCTTGGCATGTTGGCCGATTTCAGTTTCCTTTAGGGAGGCACCATGGTACAGCCCATATTTTTCCACAATCCCGACCGTCTTGGTGTGTTCAGTCAACTTGTCACTCACTAGTCCCAAGCCAGATTGCTCCACCTAGCTTTGTTCTTCCTTGTCAGTGAAGGACTGGAATGGGCTGAAGAACTGAAATGCTGAACAAACAAGCTAATGTACACGGAGGTGCGTGGTAACCTGTCTAGTAGGTCACTTCCTTGTGGATGTGGCCTTCTCGTGAGAATTCCCGGAGCTCCTCTTTCTCCCTGGAGATGGGCCACATGCTCTGCTTCATGCCCTGCTTCATGCCTGTTGAGAAGCCACGTGGAGACCCCTGCCAGCACTGAGATGCTTCCACCACCACGAGATCCACAAGACGTTTCATCCCCTGGCCGGTGATCTCCCTGCCTCAGGCATCATGGCAGGTGCTGCCCGAGTCTCTTCCATGGAGTCTGGAACCAGAGAGCGCTCCACAGGGTTTTATTTATTTATTTATTTATTTATTTATTTATTTATTTTTTATTTAGGCATCACTGCCCTCAGGTGGTGGGAGTAGGAGGCCCAGCCTTTGCTCCGTGGAGCTGGAATTGAACCTCCATCCCAGTGGGCCACAGTCTCGCGCACAACCACTACACCACCGGGGCTCAGCTCCACAGGGTTTTAAAGGCTGTGATCCAAAGGCTGTGACTTTTAGCAAGTGGATCAACAGCTTGTCGTAGCCAGGCTTCCTCTCGATGGATTTGAACCGCCAACTTTTCTGCAAGGTGTCCTGGAAATGAGGTGTGACAGAACATAACCGAACGGACACTGATAAAGGCAGGGGACTCAGGAAAAGCCACTTAACTGAAAAACAACCGGGCGGGGTGGCGGGGAGTCCACCATCTTCCAAGCTCAACATAATCTTCACAGAGAGGAATGTTTATGCACAAACTAAAGTGGCTTCCTGAAAAGTAGGGAACGGGGTTAAAATGAAACGAACAAGGAGGGATTGGGTTTTTTGTTTCCTAGCAATGTGATGTTAAAAGTATGTATGGCTCACACCCTACGGACCCTTGTCGCTCCTGGTAGGTCAGGGAGATTTCCTTCCTGTTGGCAGAGATGTGGGGAACACTGGAAAGGGTGTCCATCACCATTCATCACCAACATCTGGAGACGCTGGTATTTAGTAAATATAGAAACAGGTTACTAAAGTTCCATTAGATGCTAAAGGCTGTGGTTGATGTGATCCCAAGGTGACAATAACAAAATCTAAACGTGATGAAGGGAAAAGTATCAGAGGCTAAAGGGTGAACTTCCACTTTGAAGAAGCCTATGGAGAATGGTCGGGGTCCCAAATCCATCTCCAGGCTGCGCGTTGGTAGACATTAGGATGGGATTGACCCTCTGGTCAGTCAGGGATGGGAACCGCTTTGCTGTCAGATTATTTGAAAGTCGAGGAAGGTGGAGGAGGCCTCAGTACCGTGAGAGAGAGCCCTCTGCCTACTCAGGTGATCTCCCCGTTGACCCAACACAGGTTTGTTCTAGGTTTAAATATTCTCACTTGTCTCACCACAGAAATGTCCTGTCTGGTTTATTTTAATATTGCTGGCGGCTTCTTCTCTTTTAGTTTTTCTCTTTACATTATATTGTTCTGTCTATTTTGTTTTGGGTTTTCTTTGTTTTGTTTCTCAGTTTAGGAAGCGCAGGAGCGTGGATGCATAGAGACAAAGACTGATGCCATGAGTTAATCAGGAAGGGGGTGAGGGTGAGGGGAGCTGGGCAGCAAATAATGAATGCAAAAGTGAAAGGAACTAGCACAAATTATGCAACTCTTTTTAAAAGCATCTTTTAAAAAATCATTTTCTTGAGGGCTCATGCAACGCTTATCACAATCCACACCCAAATCCATTGTATGCCAAGAACATTGGTGCATTTGTTGTTGCCTTCGTCAGGCTCAAAACCTTGGTGTTAGCTTCTCAGTTTCCCCCTCCCTCTCCGCTCCCCGCTAAAAAGCATCTTCACTATGGAAGTGTATGACATGTGAATTTTATATCAATAAAACTTTTAAAAATCATTTTATTGGGGGCTCATACATGGCTTATCACAATCCAACCATACACATAGTGTGCCAAGCACCTTCACCTGCCTGGTGCCGTGGTCATTCTCAACATCTGCTTCTCTGCTCGAGCCCCTGACATCATCAGCTTTTTAGCTTTTCCCCTCTCCCTGCTCCCCCTCACTAACCCTGGGTATTTTATAAATTATAATTGCCATGTCTTACATTGCCCAACGTCTCCCCTCACCCACTCCTCTGCTGTCCGTCCTCCAGACAGGAGGTTATGTGTAGATCCTTATAATTAGCTTCCCCTCTCTTCCCCACCCTCCTTCCATTCATCTGGTATCTCCACTCTCATTACTGGTTCTGAGGGGTTCATGTGTCCTGAATTCCCTGTATTTCTAGGTCCCCCAAACTGATGTTTTTTTTTTTTGGTGTTTTGGGCATCACTGCCCTCTGATGGCGGGAGTAGGAGGCCCAGCCTTTGCTCCTGTGGAGCCGCTGCTGGAATTGAACCTCCATCCCAGTGGGCCGCAGTCCCACGCACAACCACGACGCCACCGGGGCTCAGCCCCAGCCCCATATTTTTTAAACTTTTTTTTTTTTTGGTGGGAGTAGGAGTAAGAATCGGATGAGCCACCAGGGCTCAGCCCAAACTAATTTTTTTAACTAACATAATCTGGCTGCTCTTATCTGGACAGAGAGCTGACCCGAGTCCCCGTGGCCCCACATTCAGAAGTGCAACACCCGCCCCAACTCTCCCATGTTGTCAGCAGTTGGCAGCTGCCCATCCTTTCACCAGCTCTATATTTCAGTCATCAGAGACTTGACAAAATCTGTCATCTTCCTACTCCCACCACCCGAGGGCAGTGATGCCAAAAAACAAACAAACAAACAAACAAAAAATCTGTCATCTCTCTGTTCTTAAAAAACAAAAAGCGGAGCCCTGGTGGCGCCATGGTTGTGTGCGGGGCTTCAGCCCACAGAGTTGATGGTTTAAAAACAGCGGCAGCTCTCCAGGAGCAAGGCCGGGCCTCCTACTTCCACCAGAGGGCAGTGATGGGGGAGGTGGGGGCAATGCTTTGAAGAATACCATACATACTTGGACTGTGTAGATATTTCTTAGAGGTTGGGAATCGTTTCCTGAGACTGGGAAGCTGGGCATGGGAACAGAACAATGTGAAGAGATTCCTAATGTTTGAGGCTCACTGATTTTCATGGAAAATGGGTGGAGGGCAGAAGGGACTAGATCAGTGAAGAGGCTGTTGTAGTCACCCAAATACAAGGTGGCAACAATTGGGCTTATGGACACAACCTGGATTTTTTTTTGGGGGGGGACATCACTGCTCTCAGGTGGTGGGAGTAGGAGGCCCAGCCCCACTGCTGGAATTGAACCTCCGTCCCAGTGGGCCGCAGCCCCGTGCACAACCACTATGCTGCCGAGGCTCAGCCCACTTTTCTTTTTTTTAAATGCAAGGGTAAGTCCTTAGAAGTATTGCCTCAAATTCATAGGAACTCTTATTATTAAAAAATATCAAAAAAGGCTGAGCCACGGTGGCGTAGTGCTTGTGCGCGGGACTGCGGCCCACTGGGATGGAGGTTCGATTCCAGCTCCCAGAAGCAAAGGCTGGGCCTCCTACTCCCACCACCAGGGCAGTGATGCCTAAAATATATATATATATATATATACATATATATATATATATATATATATATATATAAATGGGAAACTAGTGCTTGTTGGCATATCCTTCACTGAGGTCTATATCCTTTGGAACAATCCCAGTGTCCATCAACAGATGAGCGGGTAGGGAGGGGAAAAAGAGGAACTGGCATCCAGGACTCAAGTAGAAGAAAAATGTTTTGAAAATGAGGATGGCAACATCTGCACAAATATGTTGTTCTGAAGGATTATGTCTAAGCAGCTTATTAGAGATGAGATCTTGGATTGTTAGAAGAGCCGTCGAAGCCTCCAATTAAATTATTTATCAAGAACAAAATGAACAACAAAGTGCTGTGTTTGAGGGTGCTTCGAAAAGTTGGTGGAAATATGCTGCCGGTGGGACTGTAAAACGATAGTGTGGAAGGTGGGAAGGCACTTCCTCAAACAAACGGGAACAGAAAAACCCTCTGGCCCAGCAGCCGCCCGACTTGGTATAAAAAACGAACAAGCAGAAACAAACTGAGTGCCACCGAGTTGGTGCCAACACCGTGATCCTACAGGGCCGGGCAGAACTGCCCTTGGGAGTCTCTGAGACTCATCAGGAGCTTCTGACTCCGGATGACGTGGCAGAAGGAAGGCCAGGTTGTCAGGAGACGCCAGTCTCTGGAGAAGGACGTGACGTTTGGGGAAGTCGAGGGGCGTCTCGACGGGATGGATGGACACTGTGATGGCACCAACGGGCGCCCACAGAGCCACAGCGGTGAGGATGGCGCAGGACTGGGCCGGGCCTCCTCCTGCGGTGTGCGAGGTTCCCGCGGGTCAGAGCGGCCGCCGTGGCACGTAGCATCTGCATTAAATGAACCGCCACCTTCCCGGCCGCACGCACCTCAATCGAGGTTAGGATCTGTAATACTTTGGATGTCCGCAGCAGATGACAAAATGGGAAGATAATTCCATTATACTGAAAATGAATGGCCTCGCCACCTTGGCACGTATTTCTGGGGGTGGGGTGGGGAAACGGATGAGGGATATAATTCGATCCCTGACGCCCTGTAAGCTGGCGGCATCCTCCTGCCAGCAGATCCCGATAGCCCAGGGGTCCCTGGTGATGCAAAGGGCAGCATGTTCAACTGTGAACTCCAGGTCTGATGGTTGAGTGTGTGCTCATCTGTTACAGCTGCGCAAGGAAACTAACACAGCCTCCACACCTGGGAGAGGATAAGATTTATTGATGTACAAATGAGGAAAGAAGCAATACATGTAGAAGAGGCCTAACATGAAAGCAACTTTCATTCATGATACAAAGCCATTAGTTACAAAATAAAAAACCTTCAGCAAATGAGCCATAGGATAGGCCCTCCTGAACCATAGAAAAGGGCAAGATGAAGCTGTCTAGTCCTGTAAAGATCTAAGTCTCCGGAACCCAGTGGGACGGTTCTACGGTCCGATAGGGTCACTGCTTCAAGGGCAGTGACTGAGGCCAAACAGATTTCAAACCGCCTGGATAAACCTGGGAAGGATTCGCTGAGCAAAGGGGCAAATAGAAAGAGAGGTACATGGCAGGACTCCCACTACACTATCCAGAAGGCTGAGAGACAGGAAGGTTAGCCGTGATGGGGACCGGGGAGAACAAGGACTAGGGAGTTCTTGCTGAATGGCCGCGATTTCGCATGGAGACGATGCCTATGTGGGGAACAGAGGGTGGTGATCGTGGCACAACGTTAAGGCCACTCGAAAGTGGCACATTCTAGGGTATGGATTTTTTTTTTTTTTTGGGGGGGCGGGCATCACTGCTCTCTGGTGGTGGGAGTAGGAGGCCCAGCCCCACTGCTGGATTTGAACCTCCGTCCCAGTGGGCCGCAGTCTCGCGCACAACCACTACGTCACCGGGTATGCATATTTTATGATTAAAAGTCGATCTAATCTATGGCAGACATCATACTTAACAATTAAACCTAAGTCAGGCACCAGACAAGGCTGCCCCATCACTCCTGCTTCCATTCATGCCAGAGCCCCGTACTATGCACTCTTGGCTCCTAGGTTGGCAAAGGGGCAGGGGATGAGCCCGGGGCGGGCAAGACTGGAGGCAGGAGGTCAAGAGAGAACAAGGTGGAAGAGAAGGCACTCAGGGATAGCTGGTGTGATGGACAGGGCTGGGACTGCGAGCTTCCTCAGCCAGCCAGGCCCCAGGCAGTCAGAGCCAGACACAGAGCTATGGCAGGAGCTGTCTGGGAGCTGTTAAGGATGCTATCAGGGCCAGGGATGTATTCCTGGGACCCTAACTGGGCACCCCACCTCTCTCCCAAAGGAGACAGCTTCCCATACTAATGAATATCTGCACATACTAGTATAAAAAAAGAGATCGACTTTATTAAATAAACAAGAGGGAACAGGTCTAGGACAGTCCCTCCCAGCCCGAGACCCCACCCCCACATATAAACAGACACACAAAGGCACCGAGTCAACGACCGACTGACTGTTCAGGAGGCGGACTGACAAGCAGACGGAGGCAGCACCCTCCGAGAGTGGGCTCGCACCCAAGGGTGGGCTGAGACCTGGGCCAAGGGCAGCCGTTCTGAAGGGTTATGTCTGAGCAGCTTGGAGATGAGATCTTGGGCGCCTGTGGGCACCGAGGAGGGGAACTTCAGGTCCACCTGTGGAGGGAAGGCAGATCTTCAGCCCTGTTTCCATTTCCTTCACCGCCCACCCTCTTCCGAGAACTGGCTAGGTCCCGGGGCTCTCTCTCCTCCCACTCCCGGCCCTCCCTGGTCCCCTGCAAAGGGCGTGAAGGCCACCTTGACGATGCGGCGGTAGGTCTCGTTGTGGGACGAACTCTCGAAGGGCGGGTTCCCCACCAGCAGCTCGTAACAAAGGACGCCGATGCACCAGAGATCCACCTTCTCATTGTGCGTGCGCCCTTCAATCATTTCGGGGGGCAGGTAGTCCAGGGTGCCACACATCGTCTTCCTCCTGGGGGGTCAGGGTACAAGGAGAGTGGGCAGGGGCCCCGGGGACAGGCAGCCTCTCCTTTTCCTGCCTGACTGAAGGGAGCCAAGAGTCTCGGGGTGCTGACAGGCTTCGCACCCTGGGATCAGGGTGAGGGGAGGCTACCAACCAAAGGCCCCCTGTCGTCTCCGAATCCCCTGAAGGATG
>PVJH01049130.1:0-10462 GCA_004026705.1 Nesogale talazaci
GTGTGTGTGTGTGTGTGTGTGTGTGTGTGTGTGTGCTGGGATTCTTTATCTTATTGGGGCTTATACAACTCTTATCACAATTCATCCATACATCCATTGTGTCAAGCACATTTTACATTTATTGCCATCATCATTCTTAAAACATTTACTTTCCACTTGAGCCCTTGGTATCAGCTCCCCACTTTCCCCCTCCTTCACAAACCCGTGATAAGTTATAAATTATAATTTTTGTCGTGCCTTACACTGTTCGACGTCTCCCTTCATTCACTTTTCTATTGTCTGCCCCCCCCCTCCACCCAGAGGCGCTTATATGCAGATCCTTGTAACCCTTTCTATGCCACCTTTCCCTTCCCTTCCTGGCAGCTCTACTCTCATTATTGGTCCTGAGGGGTTTATCTGTCCCGGATTCCCTGTGTTTCCACTTCTTATCTGTGCCAGTGTACAGTCTAGTCTGCTCTAGTCAGAATTTGCAGAATAGAATTGGTATCATGATAGTGGGGGGAGAGTGTGTCGGGGGGGTGGGGGTGGAGAGAAAGAATTAAAGAACTAGAGGAAAGTTGCATGTTTCATCAGTGCTACACTGCACCCTGACTGGCTCTTCATGCCCCTGCGACCCTTCTGGAAGGGGATGTCCAGTTTCCTGCAGATGGGCTTTGGGTCTCCACTCTGCACTCCCTGTCAATGCCAGTGATAGGATTTTTTGTTCTTTGATGACTGATACCTGATCCCATCGACACCTTGTATTACACAGGCTGGTGTGCTTCTTTCATGTGGACTTTGTTGCATCTGAGCTAGATGGAAATCTGCTTATCTTCAAGCTTTTAAGACTCCAGATGCTATATCTTTTGATAGTCAAGCACCACTACCAGCTTTCTTCACCATATTTGCTTATGCACCCACTTTGTCTTCAGGGATCATGTAAGGAAGGTAAGTATCATGGAATTCCAGTTTAATAGAACAAAGTGTTCTTGCATTTTGAAAGTACTTGAGTGGAGGCCCAATGTTCATCTGCTACCTTAATATACACCTATAAATATATGCATATAGATCTATTTCCCCATCATCATCTATAAATATATTTTCATATAAACATGCCTGTACCCAGACCTCTATAAATGTTCTCTGCCTCCTAGTTCTTTCCTCCATTTCCTTTTATTTTCTTCTTGTCCCACTATCATGCTCAGCCTTCATTTGGGTTTCAGTAGTTCCTCAGTTATTTTGCCCTTGATCAAGTCCTAACAGGCCTCCTACAACCTCCCCACCATCAATTTTGGATCACTTGTTGTTCCTTTCTCCCTGGATTTGTTAACACCCACTTCCTTTCCCTCGCCTTCCCTTCCTCCATGTCCCCCGGAACTGTCAGTCCTGTTGCTTTCTCCTTCGGATTGCTTATCCCACCTATCTGACCTAGATAGACCTACAGAGATAATAATATGCAAAACAACAACAACAAAACCCCAACAAGACAGAAGCTCTGAGGTTAAGATGCAAGTTCCTTGTGTAAGAGCCAAGGTATACTTTAAGCAGTGTTTCAAGCAAGGTCCACTCTGTTCCCCACCAGACATCTTACAATGTCAGGAGATATTTTTGGTTGCCATAATGGGAGGAGGTGGGGCTAATATTGACATCTGTGTGGGTTGAAGCCAACAAAGCTCCTAAACATCCTTCAAAAAGCACTGAACAGACCCCAGTGCAGATATTTAAAACCCTGGTTTAGAGAGTCATTTGCAATATTGCATGTCATCGCTGAATCTCTCTGAAGGCAAATCTTGAACCAATAGCCCCTGGGCTCTTTGAGGGTGAAGTTCTTGCAGGTCCACTGCTGTTGGACAGCTCTGAACAACTGAAAACCTCCTCAACCTAGCCTTTCTATCACATCATCCTATCTTACCAGAATCTGCCAACTCTCACCAGGTCGATGTGGGGGAAGCCTACACTGTCCTTCCTTGAAATGTCTGGGGCGATGAGAGAGGCCAAGCGACATAAGAATGAAGAACTCGGTTCTCATTGGAAACATGGGGATAGTGGCATTTACCTCTTAGGGTTAGTTCGGAGACCGAAGGCTCGGATGTGCTCAAAGTAGTGCTTGGAACCCATGCCACCAGTGCCACCTCCTGTTCAGGAGAACTGCATCCCCAGTTCTTCCCAAGGAGCCCTCAGGTAACATGGACACCAGGTCCCTCTGCCCAGCAGGCCGCCCTCTCTGACAATCCTCCAGTTCCCCTTCCCTTCAAATCCTTTCTGGCCATACCCCACAGGCTGGGTCCCAAGATGCCTGCTGCCTCCCCTGTGCCCCTGACTCTCCTCAGTCAGGGTTCATCATGGGCACCAGGGCAGCAGCATCTCTGGAGTGACTGTCTCAGCGTGGCCCAGGCAGTTCATGGCCCTGTGCAGGGGAACTGGATGACGATGAACAATAGGAACCAATAGAGACAGGGGAGTTGTGACATCAAGGTTTCTTGGAGGAAAAATGGCCTTTCGTTTTTATGGAGAGCAAGGCAGAGTGCTGGGGAGGGAGGGGAATGTGCTTCTATTGCTGGGGCCAGAAGCCACTAATGAGGGTGATAGGGAGTAAGGTGCATGAGCTCATGCTGTACCCCAAACCAATCACCTCATCAATCCTGATGCCAGCTAATAGCAGCAAGCACTTCCTATCAGCCAGCCTGAGATAAATGTTGCTGCAGCAGCAACAGTGTCCTCAACCACCAGCCCCAAAGACTGATGCTTATTCTCACTGGCGAGGAAAGTGGGGCCCAGTGAGGTAAGAAAGTGGGGCCCAGTAAGGTAAGGGCCTCAGTGTGGTGTGGTGTGGCACTCTGGGCTTTCAGGCCTGACCCCAAGGACATGTGCCAGGCCACAACTTGTGTGTCTGTGTGAGCAAATTATGCTTTTGAAGATGGACTATCCATCACTGGGACTTGAGGGACATTTTCCAGGGCACAACCCATGTCTCTGTGAGCAAGATGGGCCAAATGAGAGACTGCATGCCTGTGTGTGGCATTCACACAGCAGAAAACCATTCTGCATTAGTTTCTATTTGACTAACAAACCAGCAAAATCAATGTACATTACGTAATCAAGTACAATTAGAAGAACTTCAAGAAGGTCATGATACTATCAGGAAACATCTTAGAATAAAGTCAACAAAGTACCTACTATGTGTCAGATGCTGTGCTCTGTGAAGGGCCAATCTCAGAGAAGGGCAAAACAATAAACTCTCCACCATGACCAAGTTTACAATTTATTATAGTGACACTAACCAAATAACCTCCCCCCAAATACGTGCCAATGTAAATAAATAAATGAGTTATTAAACAACCTCATAGCTGTCCAGTTGATTTAGCACAGTAGGTCTGTCTCATTGGATCTCCAAAGCTTTAAATCTTTATGGTATTGAAAGTCTCATTATCTCCTGAGGAGAGACTGGTGGGTTTGAACTGCTAACCTGTCATTAGCAACCTAAAGTGTAACCCTCTGCACCAGCAGGGTTGGTTATTAGCCTGTAAAAAGCAGCACCAAGCCCTGTGGGCCCAACAAGGCCAATCTAACTCAGCTTGTGGGAAGAGACACTGAACAACAGACAACTCAATGCTACTGAGCTCATTAATTCCAATTCATAGGTGCCCAGAGGAGAGGGTAGAACTGTCTCTGTGGGTTTCTGAGACTGGAAACGTCACAGGAGTAGGAAGCCTCATATTTCTCCCTCACAGTGGCTGGTGATTTCAAACAGCTGACCTGCAGCTCACAGTTTGCAGCCACCAGCAAGCTCCATGAGAGAAAGAAAAGGAAGCACTAAAGAACTGATTTGACAACTGAGGCTCAAACTACCAGGCAGCAGTAGAAGTTTGTGCTTGGGCCCTAAGTGAGGAGGGTGGTGCAGCAAAGATAGCAAAGAAGGGTTTTCCCCACAACCTCTGAGGAAGAGCAGGGGAGAAAGGAGGGGAAGAGCACAGACAAGGAGGAGCATGCCTGGGCCAAGCCCCCATCCAATGTCTCCATGTACAACTGGATGAAGGAGGACTAGGAAGGAAAGAGAGAAGGAAGATCACTCCAAGCTAAAGTTGGCTTGCACATGGACAGTATCTCATTACGCTGGGGAAAGGCAGTTTCTGTGTAGAAAGGCATTCCAAGTAATTCGAAGGCACCCCATAGTGGAGGGGGGTGGGGCACGGATGAAGAGTGCAAGTCCAAATATAGGCAAACAGCCTGGACACACAGAACAGAATTAACCATTGGGAACTGCCCAGTGCTCTGCACATTGGATACTTGGGGCCTTTGAGAATTCCCAGAGATACTCAGTAGCATGCTGGCAAATGCATCCAGCTGAAAAACACCACCTCTGGAATACCTGAAAGGCCCGGTCGAGAGTATTCTCCACCAAAGGTTGGGGGCCAGGGGCTGGGAAGCAGTGAAGAAATGGGAATGCTTTTCAAAATAAGCTCATGAGCAAGATACAATCCAGTCTAACCCCACACTGAAATTTAACTCTACCTGAGAATGCACATCGATTTCCCTGCAAGATGCTGGAATTATTGTAAAGGTAGACAGCTTGGCTGGAAGAGTGTGCCCATGAGAAGAGAATTTGCTGATCGAGTGCACAGCTTCAGTATAAAACAAAGGACTTCCAATACATCTGAGCTTGGTGCAGTTGAACAACCAGGGCTAAATATAGGTGCTGGGACATGAATCAAAATGTGACCCCGATAGACAGCTGTGGCAAAAGCTGCAGCCTACTTGTCCCATCGGCCTTTGCAGTTCCATTCCATTCCTCCCTTAAAGAAACTATTTTGCAATAAATGTCAAATCCACATACATGTTCTGCAGCAGTGGTCAGGTGGGAGACACATGTCTGCTTGAGTAACATGACTCATCTTTTCCAAGCACAGGTGGATTCAAAAGAAATACACATGCTAAGGGGTCTTCTCTCCTGCTTCCAGACCCCCAGGGAAGGTGGAAGTTGGGAGGGGGTGGAACACATATGCCCCTGCACCACCACCCCCCCACACACACACATACACACACGCACACTGGGTTGTATGTGGTAGAAAGGATACTTTGGGGGAATTGGACAGTGATAGAAGTGCAGGGAACTATGGACTGTTGACATGAGTGGAGTGGCAGTATTTGCAGCAAAATCCTACTCAGATGCCATGCCTCTGCGATTTTAGCAGTCGAAGCAGCTTGTGGTTCAAATTTCAATTTCTAAATGTAAGCTGCTTTTTCTTTTTCCCTTTTCTCAATTTACAAAACTCTATCACTACAACTTAAAATGATACAATCACCCAATAAAGCAACAAAACTAGGAACTGTAGACAATGACGGTAACTGGTCATGTGCTCAGAAAGCAGCACATTCAAAAGCCAACAGCACGATCAGATATCCATGCCCCATGTTCCTTCAATAAAAGAGGTGGAAAGAAGCATGGATTAAAAATCATGTGGAGGATGGGAATTAAGTCAGCGCCAATGCACATGACCACTTCTGCCGTCTAATAACCTCCACACTCCTCCTCCTCCTATCTCTGTGCAGGAGTGCAGTCTATATCCTAAAGGCACAGGCACAATAGATCATCAGAAAATCAATAATCTTTTGTGAATTAATGAGTCAAATAATCCAACCCAATATGCTCTGGAAGGGTCACAGACGGGGATCCAGGCAGGAGTCAAAGCAGAGAATGGACCATTTGACAGGATCGCCTGTGGCATTTCCTACATCAAATCCATCACCAGGTGACAGGATATCGCATCCTATAAAACCTCCGTCAGGTGAACTGCCATGTTCTCTGTCAACAGACAAGAGAAGTCCCAGGATGCTCTTCTGAAACCAAAAGAAATTCTGTAAAGGATTTCAGAGAGAATGTGGGGGCATAAAATGGGAAATTATTAAAAATCAAACACAAGATTCATTAAATGAGCCTTTGCTACTAAAAAAATGGTTACAGTCATATCTCCAATGTACTGTTTGATGATCAGTTCCCTTCACCCTTTTATCATGAATAGAGGGAAATCACAGGAGGCGTATTTCCTATGTAGTATTTCAAATGTATTGTGGGCTCCCACTCTCATCCATAGCCTTCTGCAAACCCCATTCTCAAAAGTTAGGATCCAATATTCTTCCCTCCTTTGGCTTCAGATTATTCACAATTCTTCACAGACTGGTGCTGGGGTGCTTCCTCCACTGGCGAGGTGACTATAGAAGATCAAATGGACAAACCTGACTTGAATGGTTAAAACATTGTTAATTGAGCTCCCCTCTGATGCACATGAGGCCTGATATAGTTTTCAATATTTCTGTACTTTTTAATTTTTGTTTTTCCATATTAGAGTTTATCTCAGATCTGTTGTGTCACTGGAGGTCACCCTCTTGAGTTTCTGTTGTGTTTTTCAGTGTGTGAGAATCATGATGGATGAACATATAGGGACAGCAAGTAGAATAAGGGCTTCAGGGAGGAGGGGGAGGTATGGGGTGGTAAGCACAGTGGTGGTAAAAGGGAGCTGATGTCAAGGAGGTCAGGAAGGAAGAGAATGTTTTGAAACTGATTGTGGTAGCAATTGTACAATCTGTTTGATGTGATGGAACTACAGAATGATATGATATCTGTAGTAACTGCCAATAAAATGGCTTTGAAAAATATCAAATAAAGAATTACAATTTTAAAAAAGGGTTATAGTTCTGGCTCCAAAGCATTCTCATTAAGCTTTGAACTAATTTATTTGGCAGGAAACCTTTGAATTACTAAGCTAGGAGGAAAAGCCAGCATCTGAGACATGTAGCAAGGAACACTGTGAAAAGGGGGGTTGCATGGTGGATCCCCTATTCACCAGCCTGAAGCTTTTCATTGCAGACACGCCTTCATCGGGTAAACAGCAGCTACAAAATGCTTATAAGCCTCAATTACCAAATATTTATCTTGCAAATAAATCTTGTATCATCTAACCCTTACAGAAAATCGATTAGTTAATTCACTTGTATTTCATTCTATTTCATTCTCTTTGCTCAGGGGACTCTTGTCACTTACCCTGTACTGGAAAAGCTCTCTTTTCTGAATTCAAGGTGAATTGTATTTAATAAGCAAGGCCTGAAATGATCTGCCTTTTGTTGCTTCACTTTGTGTTCTGTGGTCTCCTTTATTAATTGACTGCATTTGTAGCGGTCCGGTTTCCTTGCAGTCACCAGGCTGCCTTCTGTCCATTTATCTTTCATGACACAAAATGAGTGATGGGCTAAAGAGGGTCAACCAGAAAAAAAGGCGAGCAAAGGTAGTTGCTGGAGCCTCAAACGAGAAGCGGAACGTTCACTTTCAGAACATGCTATGCAAAGCTTGAGGGAAAACCCTGGGGTGAAGCAGTCGAGGGAATATCTTCCTTGCACACACAAAAGAAGGACATTATCCCCAGAGGAGAAATCATAAAATATCCACAACCAGGAGTGGGGTGTGTAGCCCTATTCCCTTCTTCCCACTTCTGCTATATGTCAGTTAGACTACAAATCACAGATTCTAAAAGATATGTGTATATATAAGCCCACATATTTGTCAAGACATATGAATTTCATGACTCATTACAAACCAACCATGCTTTCCCAACAGTCTAGTAACAGAGCAAAAGCTACATCTGACCACAGAGGAGTCAGAATGTGGCAAGGTTACACACTTGTCTAAATGACCGAATCTGGACCCAAACTCAGAGGACTCTTCTTCCCAGAGACTGAGTTTGAATGTTGAGGCAAAACATCATCTTCCAATTAATGTAGTTTGTCTTAAAAACCCGCATCTCCCAAGTCAAAGGGTTTGAAGCAAAGTTCTTCTGCATTGTTCAAGAACAACTTCACCTCGCCTAGCACACGCCCCATGGGGCTCCTGAAGAGTATCCAAAAAGTCCACTGCGCTAATAAAAAGAAGAGGCAGGCCAACTGACCTTGCCTTCACTGGCTGTGTACAACCTGTTCCAAAGTCCTTCCCTTTGTCCTCACTCACCATTGGCCCTGCCAATACAGGGTCCCTCCCTGGGAAGGAGTCTCCTCTCATCCTGGAGGTAATAATTTGATGACCTTGGGATTACCCACCTGGTTTCCCAAGGAGAATGAGCTATCCTAGCCCTTCATATATGTTGAAGAGTTATTATCTGGGGGGTTTGCTAAGAGTCTGGGGTGGGGCGGAAGAACACATCATGTGGTTAATTCTGCTTAGTAACCACCCAACAATAATGTTCACAGCACACAGCTTTGAGAAGTCGGAATGTAGAGCTGAGTACAACTATCTAAATTCAAACTTATTTATTGTCCTATTAAGTCCAATCAAAATACAGCCTTGCCTTTAGCACCTCAGGGAGCTAAGAAGTTAAAAACAATAGATGAGAATCCAGGAATGTCCAGGAAGAAATAAATGAGGTTGTCAATGTCCTCTGTAATTTATGGCTCCAAGATTACAGTTCGCTTTTCCAACCGCAGACCAAGCTGTGAAAAAACAATACTGCATCTGTCCTAAATCCCCCACTAGGACGTTCCTTCCAAGGCTAATCCTAATAAGGAGAAACACTGCAGTTGCAGCCACCCCAGCTTAAGGGAACACCTTCCCTCACCCCTGTCCAGCATTGGACGGTCCCAAGCTGAAAGATAAGCCCGGTTTCCTTGTACTGGTTTACCACCCAGTATGGAGAAGCTGCACATCTTGGACGTGGTGAAATCCACGAGAAAGTGTTGACTGCCAGTCTTTAAATAAGCTGCGTCAGTAACCTGCCGAGAAGCCTGGCACCCGTTCCAAGGGTCTCTCATTCCAACAAAGTAAGTAACGGTACAGCAGTCCTGTGAAACAGGTACTACTCTCCACTCCCCTGTTCCAGAGAAAACGGGAGCAACCAGAGGCTCCATGATTTGCCAAGGTGAGGGAGCTCACTCCTGGCATATGGGATTTGAACTCGGGCAGTCAGATTCCAAAGTGTGCCAGGACACCAGATACATCCCCAAGGTTACTTCAAAGTTCAGTGAAAGGAACGGCAACCTAGAGAAACATGCGAAGATCTGGTTCCACAGTTCCAGGCAGGTCTAAGGGAAGGTACTCCTTGGCGCAGGGGGTGCAGTAAGGTGCCCCAAACCTCCAAAGACGCTGGCTGTGGTGAAGACATGAGGCTGGCTTGGACACTGTGGTCTTTCATCCACTGGTCTCTGGTTTCACACATCTGGCTGTTCCTTTGCATAGGGCATATTTCTCTACAATACAATTTGTCTCTCTCCTCTCCTCTCACTTGGCTTTTTAGTTAAAAACAAGAGAGATGAAGCTTGAAACCTAATTAAGGAAATGGCCCATGTACAAAGAAAACAGCCAGGGATCATTATTCAAACGGCAGCCTCTCTTTTCATTTCTGAGGGAGAGCTAATGACTGCTCTGCAGCCCAGTGGCCTCTGGATCCTAGCGTGCCCACATCCCGTTATTAGAGGATAATGTGAGCAATTGGAAAACACGGCAGACAGAAACAGGCACCGAGCCCTGTCCGCGCTTAAATGTTGTTTTGATGGTTTGAAATAAAGACAAATGCTGTCCTGGGAAAGGCAGAACTCCCCGTGGCCAAATCCCTCCATCTTCTGCCGGTGAGTTTCTCCCCGCGACAAACCAGGGTCGATGCCATGGGGCCCAGGACAAGAAATGAGGACGCAGCCAACCCAGTCATATCTTCCTACAACCCTGACACAAGCAGGCAGATGAGGAGGGAGAGCAAAGGGGTAAGGGAGGTAAAAAGAAATCCTCTGGAAAAGGGCTGGTGGGTTCCACTTCCCTCCCCAGATTTATCTAAAGCCTCTCCACGTCTAACCGCCTTAACCACCACCAATCAGTGCCTATCAGCCTTGCTGCCCCCTCATGCACCTCTCTGTGAACACTGGATTGTGCACCCCAACAAAGGAATGCATGCCCTCGCTAAATGGAGGGCAGACCTGGCCCAGGACAGACCCTACCACCTAAAGCCCACCACCCACCTTCCCTCCTGCTGCAACCACAAGAACTACCTTCTTTTCTTTGAAGTCATAGGCATTTATGAACCCCGGAAAAGGTGTGTTCCCAAAGTTCAAAGGCCTGCAGTGCTCTCTGTTCCATAACCATCACCCTCCTCATTGCCTTCCGGTGTCCTTCCAACCAGAACTGCTTTCAGGTTCCAGGCTTCCCTGGAGCCCGAGATAAAGCAAGATCTCCCTTCACAAGGTGCCTTGGTGATCCAATTCTTTCCATGACAGCCACACTTCTGTGTTTCTAACTGCTGCTCTTTGATCTATCTGGTTGTAAGGTAGAGACACTATCTTCTTGACTCTCAAATCCCATTGAGTCTTCAAGCAGGCACAAAGTGGAGGCATTTTCCCAAAAGGTTGCTGATCAATGTGAATGGACAGACAAATGAGAAGACAGGCAAAGTGGAGACAATCAAGGAAATGGTACAGTTCTCACTGGAATGAACCAAGAGCCCAAAACACAGGC
>PVJH01049131.1:0-10394 GCA_004026705.1 Nesogale talazaci
GCTCTCCGGTGGTGGGAGTAGGAGGCCCAGCCCCACTGCTGGAATTGAACCTCGTCCCAGTGGGCCGCAGTCCCGCGCACAACCACTATGCCACCGGGGCTCAGCCCAAGAAGTGTTAAATCTTACCTGACCAAAAAAATAAAATAAAATCCAAATAAAACTGTTGTTTATGGTATTTTCATATGGCCTCATCCTCACTTGTAGTAGTCTTCACTTTTATCCAGTCATGGGCTGTGTGAATTCACTATAGGAGTGGGAACCCAGTCCTTCCTTTAGAGGTGGGTCAATCAGACTGTAGTCCATGTGTTTGGTCTATTAGAAACCGGTGACTCTTCTTCTCTGAAGGTATTACGCTCATCTTTGAAAAGAAACTCTTTCCACTTCCGTTAACGTACAACAATTGCTCTGACAACATGCTAGCTCTCTGGACACTTTCAGGAAGTGCATAATTCACTCATAATCTCCCGTGAGAATAGGGGACATAATACACAGCTGAAACAAATGACTGCAGCAGCTGCACCCGCAGCATGCCACCCTCTCTGGTGGGGTGGCACTTTTCCCCTGTAGGCTATTTTTTTTTCTACTTCGACCCCCATGAAGTTGTCATGAGTTCATTTTTTTTAAGGGTGGGGTTAATTAATTTCATTTTGTATTCATACATGCAGATCCCTTTTTCCTTAGTTCTTACGAATTTGTTTTAATCGTCGCTTTATTGGGGACCCCTACAACTCCTTACCACCATCCACAGAGTTGGGTTCTAAAGACCAGTTTAAAGACACGTGGCAGATGCGCCCCGTCCAAGTGTACTTTTGGCTTATCAGAGAACGGAGTCGCCAGAGGTCCCAGCCCCACTGGGCTGGGCAGGTCAAGCTGGCTCAGCGCCTGGGGGCGAAGGCGAACTGCCGTCAAGGCCGGGCAAGGGAGAAGGGCTCACGGATTTACTGCAGGGCACGGAGTATGAAGCCGTGTCGTCCGCGCCGCGCCCTTTGTACCGCCTGGCAGCGCTGCCAGGTGTGTGAGGCGGATTGCAAGAGAGTGGGCATGGGTCAGGATCCCTGCACAGAAGCCGCGGCGCCCAGGTGCTGTCCGGGCAGCGGAGCGCGCTCAGCCTGCTGAACTTGCAGACTCCAGAAGACCGCAGACCCAGGTCAGGAGGCCGGGCGTGTTTCAACCCCTTGTTGTTTTTATTGCTGGTGCCCTTCGCTGCAGCCTTTGGGCTGTCTGATGACCTTAAGCAGGCGCCAACTTAGGCCGCTGGTGGGACTCGAACCCTTAGTCTTGCAGTGGGCTGGCCACTCACTGGCTCACGCCAGAAGTCCCCTGCGCTGTCCATGGCATCATCGCGCCGGCCCCCAGGAAGAGCCCCTGGCGCGTGCACACCGCCACCTGAAACCGCCCTTTTGGCGACCTTCTGCGCGAGCCGCCCGGCCTGGGCGAAACTCTGCCCTGAACCCCTGCGCTGGCCTCGGAGTCGGGACGGACCGTGCGCATGAGCCCCTCGGAGAGATGCGGGCCCAGCTCGCCCCGCCGCTGCCCGCGGCCTCCGGGGTTTCCGCCTGTCCGCGGGGGCCAGGCGGGGCGGACTACAACGCCGCGCGGACTACAACTCCCAGCGTGCCGCGCGCCGGCCCCGCCCCGGGCTGACCCGCGGCGCGCAGGCCCGGCGGAGGCCCCCCGGCGGCGTCGCGCGGTGCAGCGCTGCGCGGCCGGCTCTGCGGCGCGCCGGCCGCGGGGAAGGCACGCGAGGAGGCTGTGTCGCCTGCCCTCGGAGCCGGTTTGGGTGGCGGGGGGCGGGCGGGGGTGGAGCGTGGCGGTCCGGCGGGCGGGCGGGCGGGGCGGGGCCGGGCGGCGGGTGGGGCTGGCCCACGGCCGGGCCATGCAGGGCTCAGAGGCGGCGGCGCGCTGGTGAGACCCTGCTCTGCGCGCCCCGGGGCGGCGGATGCCCCCCGCGCTCCCCACTCCGCTGCCGCAGCCGGGCCGCAGCCGCACCGGGCACCGCACGGCGGGGCCGACGTCGGGTGAGCACAGGCCGGGCCGGCGAGCCCTTGGGGGAGCGTGTCCGACGGAGTTGGGGCGGGGGGGGGGGGGGGGGGGGGGGGGGGGGGGGGGGGGGGGGGGGGGGGGGGGGGGGGGGCGGGGGGGGGGGGGGGGGGGGGGGGGGGGAAGTGGCACGGTCAGCCTCGGGTGGGGGGCGCGCCCTGCCCCTCGGGGTCCCGCCGGCCACTTCGGTTGCCCTGGCTCTCCAGGGGCGAGGGCCTCGGAGAACCGGACCCAGGCCACCGTCTCCCCTCTCCAACCCACCCCATCCTGTCCTCCAGCCATCCGAGATGGGCTCCCGGCTTCTGCTGGGGCGGGCTCTGGGAGGCTGAAGGTCCGTGGACCTCGGGGACCCGGGCATTGGGGTTGGGGGGGGCCTCGGCTGCTTCTCCCAGACAATGACTTTCCCCGGGCAGGAGAAGGGTGGATCTGTATGGGCGCCCTGTGTTCTGGAGACTCCGGCCGCTTCCCAGCCGTGACCTTCACCCCCCTCCCCTGGAATAGGAGAACCCGAAGGGAAAAATCTGTCCGGTCTGCGGCTCCCCGAGAGCGAGCCCTCCACTGCCAAGCCAGCCCCGGCCGCCCCGCCGGCCGCAGTTCCCGTGCAGTAAACCCTGGACTCTTACGTTTTGGCACAGCTGCTGGGCGCCTGGGTGCCTGGGACAAGGTTGCCTCCAGGGCCCCCCATCCCCTCTCATCACCTTTCCCCCTGGGCGGTCACCTCGCGGGCACCTCCAGCTTCTAACCGGTCTGTGCCGCTGCCCTCTATTGGCCACCAGAGGCAAGGCAAGGCACTCCCTTGTGCCCGTGGGCAGGGCCCCCTGCCCCTTGGGATGCAGTGGCATAGCCGGGCCACCCACAGAACCCCCCTGGGTCTCTCTAGGTGGGGAATTGAGAGACATTTTCTACCTTACCTTGGGTCAGGACTCCGAGCTCCAGGAGAATACGCCACCTTGCCCTAACTGGAGGCGGCCTCCCGATACCCACGGCACAGAGGGAGGCTACCAGTGGGAAAGGGTCCCAAGGCCTCTCAGGCCCAAGGTCACTCAGAGAATGGCAAGCCAAGATAGCACTCGGGAACTAGAACACGACCGGCCGCCTTCCTCTCCGACTTGAAACTTCTCAGTGGAGGGAGTCCCTTGTCTCTAGCCTGCCTCTTCCAGCCTGTCCCCAGGCCCATCCACTCAGATGATGAGGTCTCACGGGGGTCCGGCTGCCTGGGCCAGGATGTGGGGGGACTCAACCCAGAGGTGTCCGTGCACTGACCACCCTGTGCCCACAGCTCACCATGCTGCTGGGAGCGTCTCTGGTCGGGGCCCTGCTGTTCTCCAAGTTGGTGCTGAAACTGCCCTGGACCCAAGTGGGATTCTCGCTGCTGCTCCTTTACCTGGGGTCTGGTGGCTGGCGCTTCGTCCGGATCTTCTTCAAGACCATCCGGCGTGACATCTTGTGAGTATCTGGTCCAGCCCTTCCAGGGGTCTTCTGAGCCACTCGGGGTCCTCATCCCCCAAGTCTCCCCAGACCAGACCCTCCCTCTATGGTCACAGAGCACCTGGGCCCCAGAGGAGTCAGCACATCTCCAAGGTCAAAGTCTCCTCCAGGGAGTGGCCCAACCTTGAGCTTCCTAGTTTGGGGCTTGGGACAGACATCCATCAAACATCCCTGGGTGTGCCGCAGGGACCTCTGCAGGAGATCCCAAGGACTCTGTGGAGCCTCATCAAAGGGTGAAGAAGGTCCCCTGTGGGCAGGTTGGCGTGAGTCAGAGAGGGCGCATGACCACTGATGGCCATCGAGAGCAGAGCCCTGAGTCAGACGTCTGGGAAAACCTGGGCTACCAAAAGAAAACTGGCTATGGTCCCCCTGGGGGATGTCCTGGGCCAGATGCAACTATGCCCGTCTCCTCTGGGCCAGTTCCTGGGGACGCCTCCTGGACTCAGTTCAGACTGGACAGGGAACCTCTAAACTGGCCAAGCTGTTCCTGCAAAGACCCTGATGCTCATGGTCACCGCTCTGTGTCAGCCCCGGTCCTCTCCCATGTCCATTTGTTAGCCTGAATTGATTATTAAAGGAAGTATCAAATGACCACAGCCAGGGAGTGGGGTGGAGGTCAGGGCAAGGAGAGGTGGCTGAAACCAGGGACCTGGGGTGGTGGTGGTGGTGGTGGTGGTGGTAGTCGGAGCATACCCTTAGGGGGGAAGTGTTTGTCCTTGAGCTGTGCCCTGAGGGTGGGGGACAGGCTATTCCCACCAGAGGGAACCCAGTATCTAGTGGGGCCACAGTGGCAAAAGGTGGAGAGAGGGCAGAGCCCCGCCCCGCTGGGCTCATGGGAGCAAAAAGACAGCAGCTTCTCCAATCCATCCTTCGTGTACCAAAGAGGTACCACATGAGGAGCGTGGATTTGAACTTGGGACCCTGGTACTCCCGACACAGCTGTAAGCACAGATGAGAGCTTAGAGGGTAGGCACTGGAGACACAGGCCTGGGGCGTTCACACACTGAGCCACATCTCACTATCTGAGTCTCTGTTTTCTCATCTGTACAGGAGAGAGTGTAAGGGGCTGGTGGGGGGTGGAGGTTTGCCTAGGTCTCGGCACCCAGTGGGTGCTCCAAAAGGAGAATGTTCTCTGAGATCAAGCTGATGAGGCCCCAGGGTGCCAGGACCCCTGCCTTGGCCGACACGGGCCCCCTTGCTCCCCCGACAGCGGCGGCCTGGTTCTCCTGAAGGTGAAGGGCAAGGTGCGGCGGTACCTGCGGGAGAAGCAGACGGTGCCGGGTTTGTTCGCGGCCACCGTACGGCGCCACCCAGACAAGACGGCCCTGATCTTCGAGGGCACAGACGCCCGCTGGACCTTCCGGCAGCTGGACGACTACTCCAACCGCGTGGCCAACTTCCTGCAGGCCCAGGGCCTGGCCTCGGGCGATGTGGCCGCCCTCTTCATGGAGAACCGGGCGGAGTACGTGGGCCTGTGGCTGGGCATGGCCAAGCTGGGCGTGGAGGCAGCACTCATCAACACCAACCTCCGCAGAGATGCCCTGAGCCACTGCCTGACCACCTCCCGGGCCCGGGCCCTCCTCTTCGGCAGTGAGATGGCCCCAGGTGAGCTCGGGGGACGTGATGAGGGGGGCGGGCGGGAGCGGGGCACTGCAGCCAGGGGTCCCTCCAGGGCAGCGGTTCTTAACCTTCCCAATGCCACAACCCCTTCATATAGTTCCTCACCTTAGGGTGACCTCACCCAGAAAATTGCTTTCGTTGCTACCTCATACCTCATTGTGCTACTGTTATGAATCGGGCGACCCTTATAAAAGGGTCATTCGATTCCCAAAGAGGTCAAGACCCACAGGTTGAGAACCCCTGCTCCCGGGGAAAGCTCACAGCTCCGCCGAGCGTAAGGCCACCAGCCTCAGGGTGGCACCCCCTAGCTTCTGCCCCTCATAAGCCGGAGGTTCTGAAGCCCCCCAGCCTCCTCCATGTGTCCTCAGCTACTGCTCCTGCCCTGTGTCATGTTCAAGAAGCGCCCTCCCCTGCCGCTCTGGTGCAGGTATCATGGGAGCCAATCTTGTGAGGAGCAGGCCTCGCTCCCTCGCCCCATCCGTGAAGGGCTGTGACTGCCCTCCCCGTGCATGCGTGCGTGCCCCCGACACCAGCCCAGCACCAGCTTCCATCCTCTGGAGCGGCGGGCGGGCAGGGCCGCCGGGCTTCCCTGGAGGTGGATGAGGGGGCAGGTTCAGGGAGGTTTGAGGCCAGGCACCCAGCTGGCAAAGTGGTAGAACTGGGATTTGACCCTTTTTTTTTTTTGCTTTTGGACGTCCATCACTGCCCTCTGGCGGTCGTGGGCGCTACCCAGTGCTGCTCCTGAGAGCCGCCGCTGGATTCGAACCGCCAAGCCCGAGGGCCGCAGTCACGCACTCAACCACTTACACCACAGGGGCTCAGCCCCTTGACCTTTTTTTTTTTTTTAAGTTATAAAAATGGTTTTATTTTTCCCATGCCTTTCAGTACACACCTATTTGTTTTGAAAGAAAGGTGATAGGAGAATACAAGATTTGAAGGTAGCATGTAAGCCGAACACACTTCTAAACCCCCGTGGTAATGGCCTGTGAGGAAGCATGCCAGGAGTCCCAGTGACACTAGTGACCTCTCGAGACAGGGTCAGTGAGCACTCTGTGTGCGCAGTGCTAAGTGTGTTTCTTCTCCGAGCCACGCTGGGGACAAAGGAGCTTTCCTGGTCCCATTTCTTTCTTTTTTTTTTTTTAGGCATCACTGCCCTGGTGGTGGGAGTAGGAGGCCCAGCCTTTGCTCCTGGGAGCCGGAATTGAACCTCCATCCCAGTGGGCCGCAGTCCCGTGCACAACCACTACGCCACCGGGGCTCAGCCCTGGTCCCATTTCTTTATGTAATTACATATTAGTGGGTTTAATTAGTAAATATAGCCACAGCACTTTCCCATTACTTTGGAGAATCATAAAATTAGCTAGTTTGGGGGGCCTTTTTTAAAAGTAAACAGGTATATGTATATTTTTTCCCCTTCACAGTTTTTTGTTTGTTTTGTTTTTTTTGGGGGGGGACATCTCTGCTCTCTGGTGGTCGTGGGAGCTATCCAGCCTTGCTGCTCCTGGATTTGAACTGCCAAGCCAGTGGGCTGCAGTCCCACACTCAACCACTACGCCCCCGGGACTCAGCCCCCTCCCCCTTCACAGTTTTTTTTGGTGTGTGTGTGTGGGCATCACTGCTCTCCGGTGGTGGGAGTCGGAGGCACAGCCCCACTGCTGGAATTGAACCTCTGTCCCAGTGGGCTGCAGTCCCGCGCACAACCAGTACGCCACCGGGGCTCAGCCCCCCTTCACAGTTTTATTGGCATAGTTTACATGTCATACAATTCAACTTTTCAGTCATATCAAGGGGCATTGGACCATTAACACCACATCATCAATCTTAGGACACCCTCACCACCACCATTGGATAAATCACCATTAGCATGAGTTGAGCAGTTGCACTCAGTCCCAGTGCTTCTCCCACCCACCCCCCCGCCCACCCCCTGCCTTCATTATCTACTCCCCAACCCCCTCCCATGGCTTCATCTCTGCTTTTCCTGTGGCCCCTCCCTCAGGTCAGTTTTCCTCATTCTGCATTCACTCCTATGCTTCAGGCTGTGAAACCAGTCAGAAATAAAATTCCACTAAGGTGGGATAGTAATCAGACAGAAGTACAGATAATGGGTATAAAGGAAAAGCCACATCAACATTCAAAAGGGCAGGGAGGAAATTTCTATCATGGAACAAGCAGTTGTGTCTGTAGGGGGATATCTAAACATAAACAGTTTAATTGGCACTTAACCCACATATCACATAATTCAATCTTCAGTCATATCAAAAATAATTGTACAAGCATCACCGTAAACAATTTCAGAACATTTTCTCCCCCCCACCCCCCATATGTTTTCAGTGAAAGTTTACACAGCAGGTTAGATTCAACAGTTTCCATACAGTTTTCATTGGTGACATTCAAGCATTCTCATTATTTCTATTTTAGTCGTTCTGTTTCCAGGAATCATCCTTCCCTCCCCTCCCCTATCTGCTGTGATTTCAAGCAATTTGCTTCCTGTAGGTGAGCTTACAGGTGTGGCCTTCCAGGTACTAGTCTTTATCCGTGAGCAGACCTGTGATTTAGCACCTGGGAGCGTGGGGGAGGTGGGGTCAGAAACCAGCCTTGGGGGGTCCGTAGGCGGAACTGTGGCGATAAGGACAGAATATAGTGAAGCCAAGGAATAGGGACGGTAGGAGAGAGAGAATAAAAGGAAGGAGTCAGACCCATTTCATGGTCGCATTCACCCTCCGGCCCCTCTTGGTGGTCGACTTGGAGGTGGGAGAGGAGAGGAGGAGGAGGAGAGAGTTTATTTCTTTTCTTTTTTGGGGGGGCGGGCATCACTGCCCTCTGGTGGGAATGGGAGGCCCAGCGTTGCTCCTGGAGAGCCGCTGCTGGAATTGAACTGCCCAGCCAGTGGGCCGCAGTCCCACGCTCAACCACTACGCCACCGGGGCTCAGTCTGAGAGTTTATTTCTAACCAAGGCATATATATACTTTGGGGGGGGACACGCAAGTCCCCCTGATTACAGGTAACCGCATAACGTCACAAGAAGGGGTTGTACCATAGGCAATACAGTGATGGGAGGCGGAGGGGCTAGGGGTGTACACGCAATAGAAAGAGGAGCTATTAGGGGTGCCCATGTGACAAGATGGGCGGAGCCAAGGTTCAAGATGGCAGCCTAGCCGTGGATGTCCTTGGGTGGGCTTGACCTTTTCCTGGCTTCTCCGGGGAAGCAGTCACGATCCTCAGTGGGCTACGAGCCCCACCTACGGTAGGACAGCCAGGAGTGTGAGATGCCTTCAGGGAGAAGACGGCTAAGCAGCTGGCTAAGCAGCTGCCTGCACCGGCAGAAGACGACCTGCGGAAACCTCTCTTTGTAGCCACAGTGGGGGGAGGAGAGCATCTGGTTCCGGTGTGAGCACACATTGGCGCAGTAGTGGCAGGGAGGTCTCTCATTTCCACCAGACCAGTACATTTGGATTCTGTACGTGCGGGAGGTGCTGTCCCCACTTCTGGACTTGGACTTGTGACTACGGTTGTGGGGTGCTGGGGAGGAACAGTGATTAAGATGCCCAACGGGGAGAAGGAGGGGCCCATGGAGAAGATCGGGAGGGGAAATCAAGCGGCCTCTGTCTTGCACAGATGGGTGCCTGGGTGTCTGTGCAGTCCAAGTGTGTGTGTGTGTGTGGGGGGGTAACGTGTGGGGTGCTGTAAGAAGGTAGTCTTCCCTACCAACCAGATCCGATTACGTCGATTGGCACTGGTGAAGAACTCACATCTTGATGTGAGGCAAAGCCGACTAGAACCAGCCCCATCTAAGCCGTGAGCAAGCCTCCGTTCTCTAAGCTACCGTCTCCTCATCTGTCCCGTGGACTGTTCCTGCCCCCCCACTTCTTAGATTCTGTCAATAGGAGAACTCACGTCGGGCCCGGGGTGCAGCCGGCCAGCCGTGGATGAGAGACCCTGCTCCTGTCGGCATCTTACTGTGTTAGAGGCCCTGATGTTCCCCTACCCCTCCACGCCGTTCTCCCCGACAGACAGCACAGCCCTGCTTCTGGGCAACGGCCTTCTTCCTAGCCTGACTGCCCACTCTCCCCCCACAGCCATCCGTGAGATCCACGGCAACCTGGACCCCTCGACCAGCCTTTTCTGCTCCGGCTCCTGGGAGCCCAGTGAGGTCCCCACCAGCACCAAGCACCTGGACCCCCTGCTGGAAGTCGCCCCCGCGCACCTGCCCAGTGCCCCTGACAAGGGCTTCACAGGTAGGCCCCTGCCCTCCCCCAAGGGGTTCGAGGATAGGCCAGAGGCAGAATGCTTGCCCTCAGGGCCCCAGAGCTTGGGTTCTGCAGACATGGGGTGTGACCGGAAGCAAGGACAGTCATCCATGGGAGCCCAGCGGTGGTTCTGCAGATTCAGCCTGGGCTGACACCCACAAGGTTGGCAGTTCACTCGCTCCCAGCAGCTCCCCCCTCCCCTCCCGGGAGAAAGTGGAGCCGCCTGACCGTCACAGCCGCCTGTGCAGACCAGGGGCTGAGTTCAGGGCCACTCAGTGGCGGTCGGGTGTGGTTCGGAATCTAGAGTGAGTGCCCACGCGGGTGGGGTGAGCTGACCTGACCCAGTGGTGTGGAAGGACCCAGCCTGCTACCAAGCTCACGGACGCACACACGTCCAACCTGAGGGCTTGTTGAAGAGTCCTGGTGGGTGCTGAGGGCAGGTGCGCAGAGGTCAGGGCAAGGGGCAGCCCGTCGTCGTCTCCAGCTGTACTCGCCTGTCTGCACGGAGGAGGGCGGTTCGCCCCCACGTCTTCGGGCAACCTCCCCACAGCCTCCAGGCTGCAGCCACCTGGCCCTCCAACCAGAGCAGCCGGCCCCCTCCAAACCTTGCTTCCTCACAGCCATAAACCAGGGGGGTGAGAACGCCTTTGGCTGGGGTGGCTGTCAGGACCCACACTCGCGCCCATGTGTAAAACCCTAGCGGTGGTGTGGCGGCGGCAGCCAGCGGGCCAGCAGCGGCCTTTGTCGGAGTTCCAGGAAAGCCCGGCAGCTCACGCTCTTGGGTCAGAGGCCGCGAGCGAGGACTGCCCCTGGGGGCTCCCTGAGCCTGTGACTCTGCGGGTGTAGAAGGAAGGCCTGTCTTCCTCTCAAGGGACAGCTGGTGGTTTCAGATGCTGGCCTGTGGTGAGCAGGACACCGCCAGGACTCCCTGGTGGTCGTTGTAGCGGTCATCTTTTATTTATTTTTTTGAGGGTAGTCACCATCACTGAAGGTCCTTC
>PVJH01049132.1:0-10462 GCA_004026705.1 Nesogale talazaci
ATTTTAAATCACGTAATTTAGAAAAACTTTGTTATAACAAGGAAAACGGAAGTCATCATTGATTTCCGTGAAATAATTTTGCTTTGTTCTTTGATTTACAAGCATAGAGTGTGTGGTTTGCTTGGTTTATGACATGGCAAGTGATACATTGTTTTAAAGGGCACCTTGCATAAAATGAGTTTTTCATTTTTGGTTTCTATAGGAAAGTAGAATATTGAAATTCTTAGTAAATTTTGATTAGGAATAGTGGGTTGTGCACGTTGGCATGTCTGGAGCATGAAGTCAGAGGGAAATGGGTCTGTGGTTCACAAACCATTTCCATATTTAGATTAAGCTAAAGGACAGCCTAGACTCTGAAAGAGAGAATAATCTAATTGTTAGTTTAAACTTGGTAAATTTTGTAGGATAAGAAACAAATTTCGGGCTGAGCCCTGGTGGTGTAAGTGGTTGAGTGCAGGACTGCAGCCTGTGGGCTTGGCTGTTCAAATCCAGTGGCAGCTCTCAGGAGCAGCACTGGGTAGCGCCCACGACCACCAGAGGCAGTGATGCCAAAAAAAAAAACAAAGAAAAGAAAAGAAAAAGAAACAAATTTCGCTATGAATTAATTAAAATGTTATCCAAGTTTTGTTTGGGGAGAATTATGTGAACTTTCTAATGATCTCTTCTCCAATTTCTTTAGATCAGTTGTTCCATGTATTAGCCTTGCACATGCGGCTCTATAGTATTGATACTGAATATAATCCCTGGAGAAAACTCACGCAATTAATAGAAGACCTGAATTCTCAGTAAGTACTGAAAGGGTAAAGTCGCTTAAGATTATGCTTGGAAAAATAAGTATAAACACAGGATTAAAATTTCTTCATGAAGGTGTGGGTTTGTTTTCTTCACATTTTCCTTGTAAAACACAGGAAAAACAAACTCCATTATGTTGATGTTCTGTTGATAGAGTCATTCAGTCCGTCCCAACTCTAGCAACCCCATGTACAACAAAACGAACATTGCCTTATAATTCTTAAAACCATCGCTATGTTTAAGCCCGATGTTATAGCCGTTATACCAGTCCTTCTCGCTGAGGGCTTTCTTCCTGTTCGATCACCCTCTCTCGACTAAGCATGATGCCCTTCCCCAAGGAACTGGTCCCTCCTGATTCGTACATTTTTTCTGGCAGTCCATATATATTCCACTTTAATTAGCCCCAGACTAAGAAGACCCCCTTGCTTGGCCTTGTTGCATGGAAGATTTACATGCATTGTTCAATTTGTGTACTTTATTTTCATTGCCTGTTTACTAATTCTTGGAGACTTTTCACACTCTTTGATCCAAATATTGGAGTACAAGGCTAAACTTGGTCTGGTCTCTGCTTCGACCCTTTTGCATTTGCACCCTCCTATTTTCCTCATGCACTGACATTCCAAACATACTAGATAGTGTTCTTGCTCGGTTTTCTTTCATTGCTTCATGATTTCTTATTTTGGTGGCACTGTTGGGTAAGTACTAGATTGGTGGCCTTGAGGTTGGCAGTGAAAGCCCAGCTTCTCAGGAGGAGGAAGATGTCTGACCTCAGAAGTCACCTCTAGACTTGCTAGGAACCAGCATCCACTTGATAGCCACGCTCCGCTCCCCCAGGAACCCCACCCGTCTTGTGCTTGCCTTGTCCCCTCACCACCTCCTTTTCTCTTCCTCCTAGTCCCTATTTGGTAAGAGTCTTGTCCTCTCCAAGACTCTTTTGTAATACATCCAACTCTATGAAATCTTCTCTGGTCTGTCTGCTGCCCATGTTTGAGCAGGGCACACATTTCCCTTCTAGTGCCCATCATTCATCAGACATTGCATTCGTTTCCAGACTCGAGCCACGAAATCACTTCATACAGCCGTGGTACCTAGTACCTAGTGGTACTTTAATTAAAATACTCACTCGTAAAATCAGTCCTTATTTGTGAAATTAATTAATATACTGATTTGAACCCTGGTAGCACAGTGGTTGAGCACTGGGCTGCTCACTGCAGAAAGGTCAGTTGTTCAAAACACCCAGCTACTTGGGAAGAAAAAGATGAGACTTTTTATTGTCACAAAGAGTTAGCATCTCGGAAAACCACAGGGGCAGTTCCGCTCTGGCCAACAGGAGTCAGAAGCAATCCGATGGCAGTGAGCTCGGTTTAAATTTTGGCTGTAGTACTTGAGAAGCAGAGTTTAAAAGTAGAAGATCTCATTGAAAATCCCTTGGTTGACTACATGAATGGGAAATGATAGACTCAGAGCAGTGTGACGTGTAGGCTAATGCTTTTTACATTTCTAAAGAGTTGTAAGAAATCAAGCAAAACAAAAAATATACAAATAGAGGCGTACATTGTCTGCAAAGCCTGAAATTATCCCAGACCTGAAGTGTAGCTTTAAAATTAAATTCTGGAAGTTTATGGTTTGTGTTTGTTCACTTACATTAAAATTTCTACCTGGGATGAAAAAAAATGCAACTTTCAGGAGGGACATTTTAGCTTTTTTATGCTGAGATATACTTTATAATATCTTCTGTGTTCTTCATAGTACAAGAGTCCCTGGGGATTTCAAACAATTAATGCACTCAGCTGCCACCAGAAAGTTTGGAAGTTCCAACCCACTCGAAGGCTTCTCAAAAGAGAGGCCTGGTGATTTACTTACAAAATATCCATCATCTAAAGCCCAGTGCAATATGGTTCTATAACGGACTTGGGGTCGCCATGAGTCAGAATCAACATGACAGCATTTGGTTTTCCTAGTTTATATATTCCAAAGCATTCTTATATTGCCTTTTATAGTTTGTTTTAGATTCAGTTTGGGATTTTTCTTGAATCTTTGTAAATCTTGAAGAATTTATTTGAGTTTTATGGTAGTCATAAAATTGAAACAACTGTTTAACCAGCGCTCTTAACCAGCCCTTTCTGTGTAGCTTGATTTGTAAGTGCTCATTTGTAATATGAGCAGTTTCCTTTCTAGTTATGTCTAGGGACTATTCAAGTTTTCTTTGTGCTACCCCTCTGTAGTGACATTAATTCCTATAAGTTCCCTTGAATGCATCCTTTAATTTCTGTAATTTTAAGAGATCAGAAAGACTCATGATCAATTTAGTGGATAAAGTTGGGTAGTAAAACAAAAAATTTTACTTTATATAATTTTTTCATGTGTGAAATCGTCCGAAGAAAATACATGAAAGATATATGAAAAAGTGGAAAAAAGAGAAGATGAATGAAACCATCTAAAGGTTATCATTTGTAGGCAGAATTTTCTCTTGCAATTTCTCAGTTGTTTATAAAAGGTTTATATCTGCTGTGCAGACATATATGCAAAATATAAAGTGAATTACAAAGAAAAAAAATGGACAGTAGGTTCCAAAAGTGACTGTGTATTTTCTTTTTAGGCTAGGGAATGAAGAACACCTAGAGGTTCCAATTCTTTATCATGACGTTACATCACTTCTGCTCATTCAGATCTTAACGATGCCACAACCCTTACACAAAGGTATGTTTTTGTAAGTCAGATTCTTAGATTATATACCATATACTATGGCTATTCAAGGTTGTAGGGAACAATACAGTGGGAAGTCTGATGAAATTTTTTGGAATTAAGTAACTTTTTTCTACTATTAATGGTGATGTTACAGATGATGACAGTGAAAATGATTTTGATGTTTGTAAGTCTATCCTTTTCAGTTTTTCAGTCAATAATGTAGTAAGTACTTGGGAGAAATTTTGAAAACCATTGTTTTGAAAATGTTAAAATTACTATACAAAAGGAAAATGACAAAGCAAAAAGTTAGGTATAATACTTCTATTTATATGTGTGCATTTCAATATTTCAATATATCAATTATAATTATTAAAAATTTAGTCCAACATTTTAGATACTTTAGGTGTCACAGCACTGATATAAAAAACTAATTTTATATTAGCAACATTCTTATTGCTTCTCTATAGTCTTCATTAGCTTTCACTTTAAGAGTTTAGTATATTCCAAGAAATAATTATTCTGTGTTGGAAAGTTGATGTTTTTATTTTGCTTTGTCTTTTAATTTTAAATTATACCACAAGGAATATCTGTGAGCACATAAAGACCTTGTTTGAAAGTCATTATCCACGTGTGAATTAACCTTGATCATTTGACAACTTTTTACCTAAGAGGATGAAGTAATCCATTTTAAATGTAAATGCATTATACTATCTTGTGTAATAGGAAGGCCTGTAAAGAGTAAAATGTCATTTAAAACAAGTATAATATTTATTTTTACATGATCACTCTGAATATGATGGTATTTTAATTGGGAAGCATTTTTATAACCAAAAGTTAATGAATAGTTATTCATGAACAGTAGTATAATAGAAACTTAAAATTTAATAACTTCAAAAAGTATCACACTTTCCATTTTAATATTAGCAGACTTGATTTAGTGTTAGTTTTAACATGAAACACCAGAATTTTGCCTCTATTGAACCTATAAAATCGCTTTTAGTTGTATGGTTCATTGATTTTAATACTTGTATACAGTGTGCAGCGCTGAATACAGTCATCTTCAGAACACTTCTTTTTTTTGGAGGGGGGCATCACTGCCCTCTGGTGGTGGGAGTAGGAGGCCCAGTCTTGCTGCTGGATTTGAACCTCCAACCCAGTGAATTTGAACCTCCAACCTCCAACCGCAGTCTTGTGCACAATCACTATGCCACCGGGGCTCAGCCCCCAGAACACTTCTTTTTGCCCTTTAGCTAAATGTCCCTTCTGACCACTGCTAATCTGCTTTTTCTCTGTTGATTTTCATTTATAGAAGTTATATGTAAATTGGATATTGGTGTGTAGTTTCTTTTACTCAACTCTTTAATTCTTGTGCCACCTCTGTGGGTAGGGCACTGGGTGGCTAGCTTGGAGGCTTGCTGTTCAGCCCTGCTGCACAGGAGCAAGCCCAGGAGGCAGCTCCTCCAAGATTTACAGCCTCTGACCCTACTGGGTCTCAGGGTTGAAATCAACTCCGTGGCAGGGAGATTTTTTTTTCAAAATGGCAATTCTCTGTTTAACATTTTGAGAAATAACTAGAATGTTTAATGAATTGATTTGAAATATATATATATATATATATATAGCATAAAACTAACCATTTTAAAAAATGAACCATTAAGTGGCAAAAGGAACCCTGCTAATACTTTGATAAGCACTTGGCTGTTAACTGAAAGGTCAGCGATTTGAACCTGCCAGCTGCCTGCCCCACAGGAGAAAGAGCCCGTTCTGTGTCTCTACAGGTCGCAGCCTCTGTGGGGCAAGAGGGAATGAGATGGAGAGAATGTTAACATTGATGTTTTGTGGCTGTTAAGTGAATCTCATGGTTTTATCTGAAAATAGGGGATACAGACAGCTACCCAGTCATCTCTTACATTTTTAATAGTTATCATTTTCAGGTTAAAGGACCGTTTTATGCTAGTTGCCATATAAAAATCTCAAATAGTTAAAGACGATGTTTATCTTTCTTTGATCTCTTCTCATGTCCTTGTGTCTTGCACATCAGTAAGCCTATCCCATCACTGGCCTCCAGAGAATAAACTTGGAAGTAACTTTCAGCACTCTGGGTGTTTATGGTTAGTTTTTCATATCTGAGGGAAAGGATGTTTTATCCCTTAAGATCAGGCTTGGCTTTGTATGACAGAAAGGAAACTCATAGCTTAAGATAGATGTTCATTTATCTTTCATGTAAAAAGAAGGCCAGCTGGCCAGAAACCTCTGTTTTCACTATTCCAGGACCCTGGAATAGCTCTCATCTTCATGTTTCCTGGTGGCTGCTAGAGACCCAGCTACCATAGTCCATTTCAGACAGAAAGAGGGAGAGATAGGAGAAGACATTCACCTAACTTTAAACCCCCCCTTTACAAGATCCATATAAAACTTACATTTTGGCTAAGAGTTTGTTACTGTTGTTGTTGTTGTTGTTGTTTTGCTGTTACTTTTTTAAGCCTCGGGGTTTAAAACCTAAGATCACTATAGTTTTTGCAGAGGTCAGGTGCTCCGGGTTGGTCATTTCCCCTTTCCCATCCCTTTGTCATTGGTGAGCTTCAGGAGTCTGCTTTCCACCTTGCTGTGTGGGATGCAGACTCTTAGGACTCTCTGGAGCATCTGGTGTTGGTGATTATAGACTATCCTCTGCTTCCCACAGCCCATCAGCAGGGCCTGTGAAAGAGAAATAGTGGGGTGCTTATTGTTTCCCATTCACTTTACGAAAATGACTCAGTTTTGCTTTCTTATAAACTAGAGCTTAAAATACACATTTTTTCTTTTAGGATATTTCAAACATGTGGAACAGTTGAGAGCAGAGTGTAATGAGCCTCCATGTTCCCACTAATTATCAGCTTATGACCAATCTTGTTTTATTTATATCCTCACCCACTCCCTCCCCTTCTCAGCCCAGCTTATTTTTGGAACAAACCCTAGATATCATTTTATCCTTATAGCCTTCAGGATGTATTGCTGACAGAAGTATTATTTTAATAAATATAACCCCAATACCTTTACTACCTCTTCACTACCTCTTTATCTCTTGGGTTTTGAAATAACTCCTTTCTTAGTCTGTGTGCCTGGCTCACTGACCAAAGTCTGATTTACTCAGCTCTTGCTGGCATCCTTCCAGAGTCAAGTTAACTCCAGGTGATGTCAGTCTCCGGTGCTGTTCCTACTCCTTTTCTACAGTTTCATACTCAGGAGCAAAAATCAGAAACAGAGGCAGAGATTTATATATGATGTCCATTTTAAATATTTTACGTTATGAATTAGAGCGTTTCTTTTTTTTAATGTTAAACTGCATATAAATAATTAACTAGGTAGGTAAGACACTTATGTAGCTCTTTAATCCTCTCAGCCATTTTTCACTATCCTATAATTTAAAGTCTTGTTGCTTTAAAGACATTTTAAGTAAGCTGTGATCTTTCTCACCCTCATGTAGTTTGATAATGGGGCCTTTGTTTTTTAAACACATTGACCGAGGGTGATGTCCAATCTATCTCCTCCTTTTAAAATTTTGATCATCTCATTTTTTTTTGAATTTTTTTTTTGTTTTTTGGGCATCACTGCCCTCTGGTGGTGGAAGTAGGTGATCATTTTATTTTGAAGGGCATTGCTATCTATTGCAACCTTGGAAGATAGCACCCGTTTATCTGATATGCACTCCATATGAGTGACTCCTTGTTTTTTTTCTTCAAGTCTCTAAAAGATAGTGATTTGACACATGGTAATCAATCAATCAATCTGGTGACCCAACAGAGCCCGAGCTCAGCGATTCACTGAAAGGTTCACAGTTTGACCCTACCTAGCAACTCTGGGGAAGAGGCCGTGGCCAGCGGCTTCCTAGAGAAACCCTGTAACAACATAGTCACCCTCTGCCATGTGGGCTTTCTCTCCGTCAGACTCAACTGCATGTCACCCAGCAACGAGATTCAACACATATCTGTAAAATGAATCTTTGCTTAAGCTGTGACCTTTAAAACTGCCAGCTTAAATATTTGAGAAATGATGATAATCAAGGCAGATGAAGTCTGGTCAAAAGCAGGTTAGTGCTTTACTACCCTAAGAAGCTAAAATATACTTATTGTAGCTGTCTTTTTTTTTATGCACTACCTCTGTTAAAGAAAGTAGAATAAAGCTCACAAAGTTCCCAATGAAAAGAAGCTATGTGTGATCTCCCAATTAAATGGCCTCTTGCTTGAAATATTTTTTTCTTGCATTTAGTTTTACTCTATAAATTTTATCATTTGACTAAAGTATTTTATTAGGTAAAAATAACACTCCTGATTTTGATAGAAATATCCTCCTTTTTACCCCTTTTTTCCTACTTATTTCATTCATCTCTTCCCATCACCACTCAGAATTGTTCTTGTTCCTTTTTAATTGTATCTCATTCTTGAACATAGCTTCAACTGCACCTAGCTCTAGTTAATCTTTAACTCTAGGCTGCAAATACATAGTGAATTTCAGCCTCAAATTTTTGCACAGGTCTTAATCTTGATTCTTGAATTCCTCTTCTTGCCACCTGAACCTGCTCTCTTCCTCAGTTTTCCATTTCAGTTGATGATACTATCATCTGCCCTTTGTGTAAAGAGAAACTATCATCACCCTCTCCCTCTGGGTATCCTATAATTTTTATCACCTAAACATTTTTCTCTAGTTTGATCTATTCTCCCATCTAATCCGATCCAACCTCGTTGCTCTTTCTTAGTTCACACTATCCTCCTACTTTGTCAAACATAGTATTTTGACTCAGATGGGAATGAATTTGAGTTCAAGATTAAGTGTTCTTGCCTCCATTCCGAGCCAGGTTCAAACCCCATTCTCTTAGGAAGCAGCAGGGACTATCCTAAACTTCAAATCCAATATTATGACTCTCCTGTGTAGAATGATTGGATGTTTTCTCCTTGTGCAGAATACAAAGGGATACCCCCTCCCCCAAGAAAATAACCAGACCCCCTCTTCCCTCAAGCTATGTGTTTGAATTTTATTTTTACAAAACAACCTTATCGCTTTCAAAGTACTTTCCGTTACACTTAATACATTTGTAAATCTGTGATTCCATTCTTGGAAACAATTTTGAGACTCAGCCGTTTGGATGGCTGACAGCACCTCCCTCTTTTTATTCACCTTTTCTACGTTGTCAAATTGGTGCCCTTTCATGTCTCTCTCCATTTGTGGAAACACAAAGAAGTCACATGGAGTGAGATCAGGTGAGTGAGGTGTGCGGGACAAGAGAGGCATGCTGTTTTTTGCCCAAATCTGGGATATGTGAGGGCAGCATGAACAAGGTATATTGTATAGTGGCAAAACCAATCCCCTGTCTACCACAAATCAGGCCTTTTTATGTCACACTGTTATGCAATCCTTTCAGAACTTCTAAACAGAAAGCTTGATTAACAGTTTGACCTGGTGGAACAAACTGCAATTGCACTACAGGTTGACATTTTCATCTATTTGGGAAGTTGATGGATGTCCAGAATGAGGTTTGTCATCAATTGACATTTCAACTGTTTTGAAACGAGAAAACCATTTGTACACTTGAGTTTTCCCCATAGTGCTGTCATTGTAATCTGTGTTTAACATCACAACAGCTTCTGCTGGCATTTTTCCCAAGAGAGAAACAAAATTTCAAAGTTTTACACTGTTCTCTTCACACACACACACACACACACACACACAATGAGATTCAAGTGAAACTGTGTTTACAAAAAAATTCACTGGGACCACAGAATTTGGTACAGGTGACACCACTCAGTGTACTTCCAACTCAGAGCAAGTTACTCCCTGCTTGCCTAGCAGGGAAAAATGCCTATTAGGAAAGTTCTGCCCAGCAGAGCCCTTGCTGTTTTTTTGGGTGGGGTACCCCCTCGTAGATGCTGCAAAATCAAATATTTGTAGGTATCCAACAAGCAACAAAATTTTTTTTAAGCAACAAATTTTTTTTAAGCAACAAATTTTTATAACAAATGATATTTAATTAGTACTTGCCATTCTCACTCAGATTTAAAGCACTTCAGTAGGTAAATTTCATTTTACCTAATGTTTTTAAGGCAGGTGCTATTATCTCCATTTCCCAACACTGGTGCGAGTGGCCAAGCCTGAACTGTGTGTACTAACAAAGTGACTTACGTTACTTTCGTCTGTTTTCCTTTTGGGAGCTTGGAATCTGGGTACATGCTAGTCAGAAGGTGAGCTCCTTCTAGTCCTGAGAAGAAACCTTGGGCATTGAGTCTCTAATAATTTTCTTAGGTGTCACAGCTGGATGCTGGTAGAATTAAATGAATCTTGTGTGCCTCCACTGCATAAGAACTATAAATAACTTACTTCTGGAATTCACCCGATATGCCTTTTCCTTATGCCAATTTTACTTCATATTCTATTATTGTAATAAATCATAGTGTTTGACAACCTGCTGTGTCTTGTGAGCCTGAGAATGATCAAATGTGGGAGTGGTCTTGGGAATCCCCAAGACTGTAACCACTTAGGCTAGTTTATAGACCTGGGCTAGAAAGGATAGAAACCTGGTCCAAAATGCAAAACTGACTTAAGAAATATTTAAAAATTTTAAAGGACTGAACTTGGCGATTGTTTGACTGTGGGGTGAGAGATACAGGACATTATCCAGGATACTTGTAAGTTATTTACTTCAACAACTTACTGTAAAGCAGCATAGTATGGTAAATGGAACGCCAGAGCTGAGGCAGTGTCATCTGTGCGGGCTTAAGTTCAGACCTGGGCGTTTATTACCTTTGCTATTCCAGCACCCGCTTCTGAGCCATACTTACTCAACTGACACTGTTAGAGGATTGAATAATACCTATGAGGAAGTTGTGTAAGGTATTTGTCATATATAAAAGTAAATCATGGGCTGAGCCCCGGTGGCGTAGTGGTTGTGCGTGGGACTGCGGCCCACTGGGACGGAGGTTCAATTCCAGCAGTGGGGCTGAGCCTCCTA
>PVJH01049133.1:0-10465 GCA_004026705.1 Nesogale talazaci
GTGGCTGGACTCCGAGAGGACCCAGAGGATGGTGTAGACAGGGCCTTCCCAGTTGATTTCCAGCCTGGAGCAGACAGGCACCTCTCTGCGTCTCAGAGTAGCCGCTGCTTGTGGCCGAGCCACTGAGAGGGAGGCGGGAGGGGGCAGGGAGGAAGAGCAAGGCGACCAACGCTGCTGCTGCTGCTGGCGTTTCCACAGGATCCCGCACATGGGGCGCCCCTGCGCACGGAGTCTGTGGGCAGCCCCTCACGCACGTCTGCCGGGGAGGGCACAGGGACCCTCAGCACCTGTGCCCAGAGTGGACAGAAGGACTGAAGGGAAGAGGCCGATGTGTCCCTCAGGGCCCTGGTCACCGTCGCACGTGGGCATGGGACACGTTCCCAGAGAGCCTCAGGCTACCTGTCTTGGGCTGACCTTCCCGGAGGGCCCCTCTCAGCACTGGCCGAGCAAACACCCAGAAACATCGGCTCCCCACTGTCTCTGCTGAGGGGTGGCAGCAGACTGTGGGGTGAACTGGTCAGATCGGCCACTCCCGGGTGTGCGGGGCAGGGGGGGCAGCTCTCCCCGGAGCCTGGCCACACTGAAGCTGCCTGAAGCAGCCTTTGTCAGTCACTGCGCTTTCTCCGTCTTCTCTCTGGAGCTGCTACCTCTCGCCAAAGCCCGTGGACGCGCTGACAGTTTGATGGATGGGAGGCAGTGGTGGCAGAGGGGAACAGAGGACCATCTGTCCTGCAAGTCCCCCCCCCCCACCTCCTCTGGGGCAGCAGACCCAGCCCGGGGCCTCTCTGGTGCTGCTCTTTTGCAGTGGGACCGGCTCCATCTGGGATGGAAGGTCAGCCAGCTCTGGCCCAGGCCCTGCTGGTGGACACACAGCACACAGGAGGGCCTTCTCCCCCCTCGTCCTCAAGTGCCCTCAGCCCTCGGCCCACCAATTCTGGGGGAGACGGCACTCCATATGTCTCACAGCTGTCCCCATGAGGAGACCTGTGACGCCTGTCCAGACCCGACACACCATTCTCCCCCGCCTCCCCCTGTACCCCACAGCCTCCTCCCTCTCATTGCAAGAAGCCGGGGTGACAGGCAGGGCCTGACACTCACCAGCCAGCAGCTCTTGCTCGCTTTAGTAGCAGGAACCCCCGACCCAGTTCTCATAAGCTGCGGTGCCCCCGCCCCACCCCGCCCCCTCTGCTGGGCACTACGTCCTTGTGGCCTGTGGGTCCTGGTCCTCACTGGGTGGTGGAGGAGCCCTGCCCCTTCTCAGCTTCCACCCATCTCTGCCAACACAACAGAGGTGCGCGGAGCCAAGGCTAACAGAGAAGGACAGCTATTTTAATGCCCCGGCCCTGGAGAGATTAAGCAAAGCATATTTACTCAGCGTCTGACCCACAGCGCACATTTCTCTCTTACAGACTGTGTTTGTGAAGCCCATGTGGTCTGAGAAGGCAGTGAACTGCAAGTCACAGGAGTTCCGTGCTCACCCATTCTATTTTTATCTGGGCTAGTCAGGACGTCTCCCTGGGGCAGAACTGTGGCTCCACGGACACTCACGCGGCCCCTCCAGGGACCTGTCCCGGGTCAGGGTCGGAGTGCACAGATGTGTGCAGGTCAAAGGTTTCCATGAACACCGCACTTGCAGCTCCACCAGGCACCCTCTACAGGAGCTCAGTGTCCCCTGGAGATGGCCTCCTGCTCCGAGACCTCAGAGAGGTTAGAGTTGGGAGGGGACCTTGTTGAGGAAGGTAATCTGGCATCAGAGAGGAAATTAATCTGGTATCAGAGAGGAAGTTAATCTGGGATCATGGAGTAAAGTAATCTGGAATCATGGAGGAAGGCAGTCTGGAATCTGGAGGAAGTTGATCTGGGGTGGGACCTGGTGAGTTGGTGCTTTGAGAGCCTCAGTTTTGGTGAAGCAGGCGACAGCATTTCCAACCAAGAAAAAACGACCCCAGATCTGACCTAAGCCTGAGGACCCCATGGGCAGCACTGGTGAGGCCCAGTGACCCTCTGAGAGCCTTTCTGCCATAGACCACGTCCCCAGGGAGCTGGCCAAAGAGATGAATTGCCCAGCCAGACCCCTGTCCAAGGCAACACAAACCCAGAGGCCCTCCACAGAGGGCTGGGGAGGCTGGCCTGGGAGAGCGGATGGGCTGGTGGGTCTCCAGCCCTGACCTGGCCTCCAGCGCCTGACTCTCAGCACAACCATACTCCTTAACCACAAGGATGAGGTTCTCTGAGCAGGGGAGCGCTCCCCATGGTTGCAGGAGAGACTGTCTGTGAACACATCATTCTGTCCAGTCCAGAAGCCCCTACTGCTCCCACGGCGACTTCCAGACCCTCACCCGCTCTTGGGGACCCAGCGTGGACTTCAGACGTGGCAGCTGCTGACGGGTGTATCAAGCTGGTCTTCCTCCCCCAGGGGGGCTCAGCCCAACAAGCTCCCTGGCTGTGGACAGGGGATGAGAATTCCCGCCCACTGCCACTCATCCCCAAGCAGTTCTGACCCAGCCTGATGCGCTCTCTGCCACAGAGCCCCTCTGGCCCCTGACCAGCTCCCAGGTCAGCTTCTCTGACTGAGAAGACCCCACATGTCCCCACCTCCCCTGGTGCTGTGTGTTCAGGGCGTGGCTTTTCTCAGACAGGCTCCCATCTGAGTCCTTGACCCGTGGTCCAGGCTCAGCTGTCAGAAATGCTGCAAAGAGTCACTTTTCTTCACTCCCAGCCCCTCTCATGCCAGGCGGTGGACAGGGCAGGTGTGCTTCGATTACCCTGACTCCTGGAGGGTGTCGTGTGGCCAAGGACCCCAGTTCAGCATGCCCTCTCTCACCACTGTGTGCTCCAGAGTCCAAGCCAGGGATGGGTGGTCCCAGCCCTGCAGTGGAACCTAAGGGGTCAGGCCCGGTGGTCTGCTTCGGAAAGGTCCCAGCCTTGTGGCCCTGTGGGGCAGGCCAGCTCTGTACCTGCTGGGTGGCCATCAGCCCAGGGCACCTGGTTGTCTGGATAGATAGCAGCAGAGTCCTGAGGTTTCCTCTAGTTGCTACTGCTAGGTGACGGCCAGTCAGTTCCAGCTCACTGTGACCCTACGATCATGTGACCCATGGGTCCCGTTGTGAGGACCCGGTCTTCTTGGCACTGAGTCGTCATCCACACTGATGGAAGGCTCAATCCTTGGTCTTCATCTGCAAGTGCTTGAGGCCCTGCCTGCATTCAGCGAGCAAGCTGTGTCATCACAGGTTGTTAAATAACCTCCCTCCAAACATATTACTGCATTCTTCTCCGCACAGCCCAGCTTCTCTGATGATCTGCTCAGCGTGCAGACCAAGAGGGCACCCCCCTGAGAGAGACACGCCTTTCCTGATTTTAAGTCATGTGGCATTCCCTTGTTCTCTTCCTGCAGCTGCCTCCTGATTCATGTCCTGGGGTTCTACA
Organism: Nesogale talazaci; assembly: GCA_004026705.1. Classification (NCBI taxonomy): domain Eukaryota; kingdom Metazoa; phylum Chordata; class Mammalia; order Afrosoricida; family Tenrecidae; genus Nesogale; species Nesogale talazaci. Next base: position 3,427 of record PVJH01049133.1, read on the forward strand.
AGACCACAAGGAAACGTCCTGGAATTCCCATTCTTCTTGAGGCTATCCAGAGTTTGCTATGAACAGAGTGAGTTAATAAAACACAGGCAAGCCTCTTTCTGGTATTATGAGCTTTAAGCTAAGCTCCATTGGACACTGTCAGCCATGATATCCCTTGTTCCACGTCCTCTTAGGAATCTGGACTGACTACTGACTCACAGTGACCCTGCAGGGCTGATTAGAGGTGCTCCTTTGGTTTCCAGGGGGAGAGGCTGAAGGGTTTGAGCCCCAGACTGGGTGGCTCACCCTTCTGTGGTCAGCAGTACACTTACCAGACAGCTCTGGGCCCTGTTCTGGGTTTCAACCCATGAGCACAGCGACCACATCTTCTGTCTCCTCTCCTCTCCAGAATCGAACTCACGGAGCCAGGGCTCAATATGTGTCTGTGGCCACACCAGTGACAGAGAGTCTCTTCCTTAGCTCCTCTTCAGGCTCACATGGGTGTGTGGGTGGGTCCCCCAAGAGAGCAGCGGGGGTGCATGTAAAGACGAGGCCGTCTGATCCAGAGAGCAAAGAAGTCATGTCATGTGCACATCGAGTGTACACGTCTCCAGGTCCACATGGTTAAGTGGGTACAGCTTGTTCTCCAGAGATGACTGGACCCGCGCTCCTCCCCAGCTCCTCCCCTTGGAAGCACCAAGCACGCTGTCTGCAGCAGAAAAACAGCCCCTGTGCTCACACAGCCTCTCAGAAGGGGAGAAGGAGCTGCAGGTGTCTGGGGCCTCTCCTGACTTTTGTCAGAAGTCAGGACTTGAGCTGAATGTGGGCTCTGGGGGGTGGGGTGTGTGTGAATCCAGCAGATCTGAGTGGAAACACGGGGCTGTTCCATCCCCAAGGACCTCAGAGCAGGGGTGGTGCTCACAGAGGCCCCCCACGGGCTGTGTGCCATCATTCGTGGGTGGATCAGCTTGGCCTCCTCTTCCTTGGAGAGGAGTCGCCATGCCTGCACAGTGTCGCCAGCCTCCACTGATGCCCACGGGGGCTCCAGCAGCCGGCTCCCATTCCGCCGGCACTGGTCAGGCACGAGGCCCGTGACTGGGCTGGTGTCATCCTACCATGAAAGAGGTGAGCCGCAGTCTTCTGTCTTCAGCTCCCCCGTTTTCCAAACGCTTTGCTGGGACACGGGCGGCAAACAACATCAGCAATCTGCCTGCCAAAGCTGGGAGGGTCCCCGAGGTAGGGCAGCCTGTGACAGGCAGATGGAGGGACTGCTGAGGAAGACCAGTGGGGTCCTGGTGAGGGCTGGAACACACAACCATTAGCAACAAGGCGGTGGGGGGAGGGCCAGGAACGCTGACCTGGTGTCTTCCTGCTGCAAGCATGGGGCGGGGCAGACCACCCCTGACAGTGGAGCCCAAAAGCGATAGCCAGGGCTTCTGCTGGGGGCCAGTCAATTTGAGCCAGAGGGGAGACGGACGAGAGCGATGCAGGTTCTCCTGGGCTGTGCGTCTCCTAGGGGGTGGGGGTGGGGGGGTGGAGTCCTCCTTGCTGGTTGGTCTTGTTCTGTGGATAGCCTCATAGCAGAAGAGACGAGGCCTGGGGATGGAGGAGACCACCCAACAGAGATGGGAGGAAACCAGAGCTGGTGGCTGCTCGTAGGACGCCAAGTGGCCGAGATGGGGAAAGTGGCCTGTCGCTGTGGTGCTGTCAGGGACCACGAGGACAAGAGACCAACACTCTGCCGTCCCACGCCATCTCACAATTGTTGTGTCACTGTGGTGTCACTATGTCCATCCATCTTGTCCAGGGACTCCCTCTCTCTCTGCCCCTCACTTGCCCAGACACCCTGTCCTGATGCTGGTGTTTCTTGCCTGCATGTCCCAAGTCTTGAGAGATGAAGTCTCACCATCCCTGCCTCTGTACTTCTCCCAAGACAGTTTGTTCTGTGGGCAGTCCACTGCACGCTCCCTGTACTCCACCAGCGCCGCCCTCGGGTGCACTGGTTCTTCTCTGGTCTTCCTCGTTCCATGTCTAACTTTCATACGGACCGGAGGCCACTGAAAGGGCTGCGGCTTGGTCAGGCCCATCTCAGTCCTCAAAGCCATACCCTTGCTCTTCAGCACTTTAAGGAGGTCTTGTGAGGCCGACTCACCCAGCGTGGCGGTGCTTCCCTTGTGCACCAGTTCCATATCCCAGCGAGACAGCATCCCCTACAACCTCAGTTCTTCCTCCAGTCACTTCCTCCTGCCATCAAGTCAGGTCCCAGCACGGCTCCCTGACCAGGTGCTATCAGCCCATCTGTGCGGACGCTGTAAAGAGCCTGTCTCAGAGCTCCCCTGCAGCACCATGTCCGATGAGGAGTCGCTGTGAGCTGCAGGGTGTCCACTGGCTGGTTTTTGCAAGTAGATCCCCAGGTCCCTGGTCGCCGCCTGTCTCCCTCCGGACGTGACGTCCCACAGAGGCCTAAGCACGGCGGGGGCTGTGTGGGGAGTGGAGACAAGGGTACCATCACCCCCAGCATCAGAGTAACAGGGAAGCTGACATCAGAGTAGGACAGACAGACAGTGCCTGGCTGCCAGCATGCTGCGTCAAGGTCTCACCAAAGAATCCTGCTGTCAGAGAGGAGTGCTGGGGAACAGACTTTCAGATCCTTAGGGACACTAGCCTTTCTGGAGCTGTGGAGAGAGGATGAACCCTTGAAACCATTGTCTTGAAAGAGTCGCTCAGCTTTAAAGTGAAAGCAGCCCCTGCAGTCTCCGTCAAGACAGCAGGCGGCAGGGCCCCTGTGAAGCATGTTTCCATCCGGCTTGGGCAGAGCATGTGTCTGGAACACAGGCCTCCGGTACAGCAGCTCTGGGGGCCCTGACAGGCCTGTGCGGAAGACCGGTGCTGCTGCTGCTGCTGCTGAGGGGTGCGGCCCAGTCACTCCTGCAGCCTAGAGGTGAGGCACATCCTACCCCAGAGTCTGCAGCTTGAAGCCCCCCAGCGGCTCTTCAATGAAAGGCTCCTAGAACCACCCCTCAGCCCCTGCGCTGGAGCCCACGCCACACCCAGGGACCCCACGGGACGGGCAGAACCGCCCTGGCGAGCTGCCCAGACGGTAGATCTTCACTGGCGTGGAAAAACCTCTCTCTTGATGGTTGGCTGGCTGCTGACCTGGAAAGGCCTGCGTGCGGTGTCTCTGGACTCCATGGAGTGGAGAGGACAGAGGCTGCACACAGGGGACAGTGGCGGACCCTGAGTGGAGCGTCCAGACAACCCTGAGGTCCTCTTGGGAACCATGGTCCGTGATTACAACACGGGGTCAGAGGGGGCTGTGGAATGCGGGCTCTTGGCTGTTCTTGTCAGATGCTTTCCGGCCAGACCCCACCGATCCACAGGGACCCTGTGTACAGAGGCAGGGGACACTGCCTGGCCTGGCCCTGTGCCACTACCCCCTCCCCTCACCAGCCGGGCTTCAGCCACGGGCCATGCTGTCTCTCTCATTCAGGGTCTCTCTCGTACGCCATCGCTTTCTTTTGGACTGAGCCTGACGGTGATCTTGAGGGGCTAGGCTCTCGGGAGAACACGGCCTATGTGCGAGGTCAAGCACCACCGTGCCCACTGCTCAGGGGCAGTCTGGCTGCTTCCTCCAAGACGACAGGACGTTTGTGCTGCGTCAGCCCCTGGGTTATTCAGTGTTCTCTGCCAGAGACACAACCCACAGGCACCAAGTATGCCTCGTCTCCCGTCACCCTGTCCTTTGTGCCTGCGTAAGACATGCCTGAAGATGACGTGACTGCGGTCGGGGGACTCCAGTCCTCAACATGATGCCCTTATTGCCGACCACATTAGAGAGAGAGGTCTTTCTCACCAAGTCCCCATGGCCTCCCACACCAGGCAGGTCCCAGAGGAAGCGGCTGAGTGCGTGGGCATGGCTCAGAGGCACTTTATGGGCCCTCTTAGAGTCTCGACTCCAGGCAGCCTGATTTTATCCTTTATGAAAATAAACAAATTGAATTGCTCTTATAGGAGCTTTCTGATTTGGTTATAGCCCAGTCCTAATAAATCCAGATTAATTAGATGAAAGCCTGCTGTAATAAAAGTGAGTTGTGGGCCCGTTAAAAGCATTTTTGTTTTTAAACACTCCAGTGGATACCAGGATTAGATGGTTCTTAAAGTGGCTAATCTTTTAGACACATTGCAGTACGAGAGAGGCGGGGTTCCTAGCGATGGGGTCATGACTGACAGGTGGCGGGCGTGGGCGGTGTGCTTTCTTGGCTTCCTTAAAGTGTCCCGGAAGGTGGCTTGCACGGGAGCTCACCCGGCACACGCACCGCTCAGGGTGCAGCTTGGATTAAAGCTTCATCCCATCATGACGTTGTAGAACCTTCACTTTGAAAGTAGGCCAGGCCACACTGCACAGGGCTTTGCACCCCGAGCAGACAGAGGCTGCTCACTGCTCTTTTCTCTGGGGAATTTCTTTCTCTCTCTCTTTAGCATTTCAGAAGTCTGGTGTGACAGTTATATGATCTGTTAAATTGCAGAGGGGTGGAGTCTAGCCTGTCAGCCGGGCCACAGCCAGTGAGGGCAAGGTTTTCTTCTGAGGATTCTGGGAGCTCCTGTCTTCCTCCTTCCTCTCCCTGTGAGACACTGCTGTGGACAAGCCACACGGAGCGATGCCGATGGAGCCAGAGCCCTGGGGCTGGAGGAGCCAGGAGACCCCCGTCAGAGCTAAGATGTTTCTACTGCCACTGGATGCACAAGACCTTCCACCCACCGGCCTGTGGCCTTCCTGCATTCAGCAACGACGTATGTGTTGCGTGAGTCTGAAGAGGAATTTACCTAGTGATATCGGGCATATGGCTAATATTGGACATATGGGCTTGATCTGGACTGGCCTGGTAAGTCTCTTAATATAAAATTACTCTTTGACACACTTATGAGTGCCCATGAATTTATTTCTCTAGTCCACCCAGACTAATGCATCTGGTTTGAAAAGGAATCAGAAGCATGTCTAGTCTTCCTCTCGGCTGAAAGGCGAGGACAATCAGCTCCCTGGGGCCCCGACTTCGCTAGCCTTGGGGCGAGTTCCCCCTATGCCTGGCTCTGTCCAGCTCAGTGACTTCCTGTGACTTTTGGACATGCCGTCAGGCAGGCCCTGTCCCTGGAGAAGCACATGGAGATTGTTAGAGCAGATGGTGAGAGAGAGGTGGCTCAGGGGCTGCACTACAGGCTCAAAGGGTCACAGGTCAGATGGTGGTACAGGACCATCTGTCCTGTTGCAAGGGACTGTGTGGCCCTAAAACCAGCAGTCCTGTCCACCAGCAGGCACAGACCTCTCCTGCTTCCTCACCTACAGCAGACACTACTCAGCCCTCTGCTTAGTCTCCACTCACTGTCCTGGGGTCAAGATGGCCTTAGGGGGAGGGGCAGGGTTCATGGCATGACAGGCGGGCTCCCTGACATGAATGATGACCAGACCTGACTCGACTGTCTTGGAAACGCACTGGGGACAGAGAGAGAGAGAGAGAGAGAGAGAGAGAGAGAGGGCGGGGGGGGTTCTCCCCGTTGTGTTAGGCGGCTGTGAGTCAGCATATCCACTCCTGGTGGGGGATGGTTGGTTGATAAAGATCTCAGTAGAGACTGTACGAGAGTGAGTGCCAGGGCTGACTGCAGGGTGAGGGGTCTTGTTCACAAGACTCGCCCTGTGGGTCTGGTGGGAGACGGGAAGTGGCGGAGCCCACTTCTCGACAGGACAGCAGTGGCCTCTCATTGCCCACAGCTTCTCAAGATCCTGCAGCAGCGGGACCAGCAGGGGGAAGAGGCCCCTCTCTGTGTTTAGCCAGGCCTACCAAAGATGACCATTGGTCCCTGCCACTCGAGCGTCCCCTGCACTTGGATGGATGTTTCTGCGTGTTTATTCTGTGTCCACCCCAACCCCCACCCCTTCTTCCTCCCCCTCTTCATGTGCTCCTCAGAACAGAGGAGGGAGAGCCCCGAGGGGGGCTCTGGGGAGCAAATCCCAGGAGACCCCTGCCCATCGTAGAGAGGGGCACCCAGCGAAGGCCTCGGAGGACACAAGTCCGCCACACCAGGTCCTGGTGAGTGTTTCCACAATCTCCAGGACAGACCAGCATTCTAGAAAGCCTGGGCACCTCCTGGCACAATCCGGCAGGCCTGTCTCCCGGACACTAGGCATTCCTAACCGCCCCATGCGCCCGCTCCAGCTCCTACACAGATGGCATCCAGACACGGGGCTCTTTCGTGGGAAGTGAGTGGAACCCCGGTAATTACATCTCTTCACATTTGCTCCTCAATAAGACGGGTTTAAGGCCCATTTCATCTAAAACATGCACTTTCCCTCTAAAAGGTTGGCGATCTTGTTCATCTACACATGAAACTTCCTATTTAATGAGAGGGCTTGCCGGTCGCTGGAGATAGGAAGGAACGTCAGCTGGGGCTTCTTGGTCTAGGGTGACCTCACAGCAAAGTCCCTTCCTCCCGGAGGGGATGACTGTCCATCCCAGCAAGAGTCTGACGGGGTCCAGTGAGTGAGCGGTCCCTGTAAAGTGATGGCTACCTTGTCAGGGGATGTTCTAGAAGCACACAGCCACCCAGCTCCTCTCGGCTTTTCCTTGGTCTTCATGGAGGAAGGTGGGGCGAGGCTTTGGGTGGGGGACTGCAGGTGAGGAGGAAACAGCAGTACTATGTTCCAAGTCTCCCCCAGTCACACCCTCCCCCCACCCAAGGCTGACTGTAGAGCCCCTTGCTCTGCTGAGAGGTCCTGGACTCATACCTGAGCACTCACCTGCGCTGAGGGCAGGAGCCAAGGAAGCTGACATTTTTAATTGGCGACATGTTGACGTTTCATGTTGCCTTTGAAAGCGCCCCAGAGGCTTGGACAAATGCCCTCGCTGGCTGCTAAACCTGCCCCAGCACAGAAGCTCTCCCATGGGGTCTGCCCTGCAGGGCCCAATGACCCTGTGGGAAGTTCCCCAGGGAAGGCCAGCTGCCTGTCTGCGCAGCCTCAAAGCATCGTAATGAATGGGAGATGCCCACACGGCCCCCTCTGGTACCC
>PVJH01049134.1:0-10465 GCA_004026705.1 Nesogale talazaci
TATGTAAAACAGAAGAAAATACTGCACCATCCTTTACACCATAGCATTACAGTAACTATTACCTTGAGGTCCAATGGTTGCAGCAGCAATTGGCTGAAATACAAAGAGATCAGGAAAAAGCCACAGAACCAGTTCTGCTTTGTTCTGTTTCACATATGAATGTTATGAGTTGGAACAAACTTGACAGCATCCAACATGGTCAAGAGTTATTTCATATGCCACTGATAGTCATATACCTACTGAATGCCCTGTCCCTTAAGGGAAAATAATATTTTTACATTATATTAAGGGAAAATAATATTTTCAGTGGGTGATCATGCTATGAAATATGTATTACGATATAAATAATTCTTTGTTGAATTAACATACTTTTTATTGTTGGTTGCTAGCCAGCTGGTTCTGACCTATATCAAACCCTTGCATAATAGTTGCGTTAATAGGTGTAGACTAGAGAAACAAATCATAAACACGAATATGGATATAAGAAAAAGGTTTATATACAAGAGCAATTGAACTTTGAGGAAACAGTCCAACCTAGTTCAATCCAAGGTCATACGTCCAATACCATCTGATACCAGTCTAAAAGTCTTCTTCAGACACAGGAAGCACATGCAATGCACCAGGACAATCACAGGCCAGTGGGTGCAGAGTCTTGGATATCCAGTGGTGGTAGAAGCATATCAGAAGTGGCAGGGGTCTCCCTATGACTTCCCCAGCGTGCAGGGCTCAGGGTCCGTCAACAGGCTGCCATCTGTCTTGTCAGCCACAATGTCTCCCAGGGACTGAATCTTGTATCTTGTCAGTAGAGCGCCTCCAAGGCACTGATTTCTCAGAATTCTCAGGAGAAAGTCATGCCCACACAGAGGTCTCATTGACTAACTCCAGACTGACAGGCTACACTCCACCTTTACAGTCCCAATCATGAGATTGACACCAGAGTACATAACTGTCACAATAGTAAAAGGAACGCTCTTTAGTCCTGAGCTATGCTCACAATTGTCTTCATGTCTGAGCACATTGCCATACCCACTGTGTCAATCTGTCTCCCTGAGAGGCTGCCTCTTTCTCACCGCCCCTCTGTGTTGCCAAGCAAGATGGCCTTCTTCAGGGACTAGTCACTTCTAGCAACATCCACAATGAATTCTTGTCACACTCAGTTTTAAGGATCTGTCAGGCCATACTTCTTCCATGACAGACTACTTTTTCCTTTTTGCACTCCAGCACATTCTCCATAGTCTCCAGAACCACAATTCCAATACATCGCTAGTACATTAACTACCCGCAAAAGTGTAGAATTGGTGTCATCGTTCAGAAGATTCAGTACAAATGGACTACATCACCTGTCTTTTCATTCTTCATAAGCTTGGGCTTGTCTGCTGTTATGACCATAGACATTATGGTAACATTATCATAAATATCAACAGGGTCACTCATGGTGGATCACGTCATTGACTTACCAATGAAAGCTACTACATACAGAAAAGATGATATCTATACATCCTGTCCATGTTTTGAACATGTTGTTAGGAATAACCATTCCCTGGAGAAGGGTATCAAACTTAGAGAGGCAGAGGGGCAGCAAAAAGGAGGATGGCCCTTAATGAAATGGATTGACACAATGTCCCCACCACGGGCTCAAATATAGGAATGAAGGTGAGGATGGTTCAGGATAGGGTCATGATTCATTCTCTTGTAGATAAGGTAGATTTGGGTTGAAAACCTCAATGATGCCTATGAGCAAGAGCAGATAGAAGGAAGATACAGGCCATACGAAAAAATTATCTACCGAAAATTGGATGGGTGGCTGGAAAATTGTCTGAAACTCTGCCAGAAGAGGAACCCCTCAGCTTAGAAGAGTAAAAAATTATGAATGGAGAAGGGTTACCTATTCAAAGAAGGGTTCTGCATAAAATAAAGCTTTCAGAGCCTTCATTTGCATGATTTGAAATTGAGATGGAATAGCTGAAGACATATACTAGTCTGAAAAAGATACATCTGTTATTACCCATTCCAAAAAAAATGACTAACCAGAAGCATGAAATCATTGAACAACGCTATTGTTGCATCCAAGATACCCTTGTCCTAACAAAATTCAAAATTGTCATACTACTTTATCATGAGGGAACTCCCTGCAATTCAGGCCAGATTTACAGGAGCACATGATAAAGATAGATCATTGCCAATATCTGAAAATTCTTGGCTCAAAGTGAAGAATACAATTAGGATGTTAATGCCTCTTATTGGCTATGTAAAGTCTTTGGCTGTGCAGATCATAGTTACCTATAGATAATATTGAAGAGAAGGTCAATTTCCACGTGCTACACTGTGCTTATGCAAAATCTGTTCATACTCCAAGAGGTAGTATTTTGGGGGGAAAGGAGGGAGGCACTATTGTGCATTTTAAAATCAGAAAGACCATGCTTTGGGCTTATATTTTCACCTCCCTTCTAACTGGAAGACTGCAAACCATTTAGATGACAAAGAATGCAGCTTCATTACAGGAGGATTGTACACAGCCAAGGCAATGCAGGTGACTCACCTTACTTATTAGTTATGAAGAGGATGTGAATCATATTATAATGAAGATAAAAGAGTACAGTCTTCTATGTGATTACCTTTCCATAAAAACAAAAGCCTCACGAATGTACTGGTAGACATCATAATGTGTGGAGAAATGATTGAAGCAGTTAAGGATTTTATTTTCCCTGCAAGCTGCAGTCAAGCAGTCAAATAAGATAGTAATAGAACAGGTCTAATATGTTAAAGAGGACTAAGGTGAGTCTGATCCCAAGAATGATAACACAGTGACTTCATGATCAGGTTTAAACTCAACAGTGAATAATGAAGAGGGCTAAAGGATTGCTGCATTTGAATTATACTATTGCGCTGAAGAGTGTTGAGTGTTTCAAAAACTTCAAGAAGAATGGACAAATATATCTTTGAGAAGTGCAGCTGGAATTTTTCTTACAGTCTTGGATGGCTTATATAGTTGTGCTTGGGTCATGAGTGACCTAGAAGGACCACGATAAGAACATATAAAACTCAAAGCAATATTGAAGTTGGAAAATGGGAAGTAAAATATTATCCTTAGAAAAGTCATTTTAATTCCAAAATGGCAAAAAAAATCATGATACAGATGATTTTATTATTATTAATGTTAGTTGCCATGAGCTTGGTTCCTTAAATCCTTTGTCTTGTAGAATAAAACATGGGCTTATTTTGAGTGAATTTTGAGATTCACACTCTTTGGTGTATTTGACACCCATTTTTGCAATCATTCTGTCCATCTCTCTCAATGAGTGTCTTCATCTTTTTCACCATCCTTTTACTTTAGGAAGCGTGTTGCTCTTCCCATGAAGCAGCCCCCTTTGAAAAGAAGGCCAAACTATATGAGTCTAAGTTTTGTTCTCCTCATTTCTTTTTTTTAAGCGTGCAAATGCTCACCTCCAGGTAACATGATATCAGGAGTCGGATCTGGACAGAAAGAGTGAATAGATTTTCAACCAAGGCTCAGATACACTCAGGAGAAATGTAACCCCCCCTAAATAGAGGTAACCACATGTGTGACAGAAAGGGGTTGTTCAATATGCAAATGAAGGGCAGTAGGAAGGGGTGCCACTAGAGGCGTGCTTGAGACAAGTAGGCATAGAGAATGAGAGGACACTAATGTCGAGATGGCTTTGATCACCCATGTGTTGGCTCATCCTTAGTTATCTTTTGACTTTACTTCAGTCCACAGAATCCATTACACTGATCAGAAAGGACAGGGTCTACTTGAGACAGACTATACAGTCTGATCACTCTACATGGTTCATAACCTTCAAGCAGGTAACCTATAAGCAGCTGACCTCCCAATGTTAAGTCATTGAGCATGTGTTAAGAAAATAGCACCTAAGACTTGGAATACAATGACATCCTCACTTCTAAGAAGTATCATCACTGTACTTCTTCTAAGATTATTCCTGGTTCGGAAGATCTAACCTCCCCTAAAGTAAATCAATAATTCAGAGAGATTTGGAATTAAAAATCACATGCTGAGATTTCTTGTTCTTGTTGAATATCTGTATTACTTTATTAAGATGGGTACAATGTGGAAATTAGAAATGGGGAATATACACACAAATCCTCTTTAGAATAGACACAGGGACTCACTTTCTCCTCTTCCTGTATCATTAATATTACAGAGAACCAGTGATTAGAATAACATGCGTCTATGTGCATAACTGTATGCCCTGGGTGTTGAACGCTGAGGGCATAAGTCTATAAAGAATAGATCTGTAATATCTAAGCTCAACAGTTTTCTTCTCTCAGTCTAGTGAACTCTTCTACACTCATTGCTACCTGTATCTCTCATCTAGCCTGGTTGCTACTTCTGTCTGACTTCAGATGGCCATTGGTGGGTTTTTCTTCTTCTCAGTCATGGAAGAAGAATCCTCAACCCTTATTGCTCACCGGGCAGTGGTGAGGTGGTCAACCTGCACTTCTTGATAGCTCAGAAATAAGTTTGCACCTTCCAATGAAAGCTGTGAGAGACAATGGAAAGGGACAGATGAGCATTGTCTCCTCCTCATCCAGACAAGCAGCCCACTTGGATGAGTATGCAATATCATAACCCACGAGATTGAATACACTCAGGCTCCAGAAAAAGCCCAATGAGAAGAGTTTATTACCTGCACAGCAACCGTCTCTATTTTGGCAGAAGAGAGAACAGGGCTGACCTGAGGATTAGAGCTGCCTTTATAGGCACAGTGTTTATAGCTGCCTGCAAACAAGCACATGAAGCAGATCTTGCAGTTAGCCAATGTGCAAGGGTACACACAGTTCAGTTGCTTTAGCCAGGCCTATCCCTCCACTGCAGTTTTGCTGAGAATTGTTACCCAAGGTAGAAAATTTTGCTCAGCTGAGTCACATCAGTTCCTGTTTCTCTAAGAGTTAACTTGTGAGCTCGTCCAAGGGCAAGAATTAGCTAAGTAGATTTTACAGGATGTGAGGAACTTTTACAAAGTGGATTTACTTATGCGTTTACTGTTGGGGATTTTGTAATAGTAAGACACTCAGAAGTCTGATTTCCAGTCAGCAGATTGATGTTTCTGCTCCCAGTTCTGGTAGAGGCTGAAGAAATTTCATTTGGGTTTTTTTTTCTTAATACATTGGTTCTAGTTTCCATGCAAACCTTCCCACCATTGAAGGACATAGTCTCTCTCAAATTTTTCCTGAATTTCAAAATGCTATTGTACATGATACTGATAATGACAATGGTGAGAATAATGATAGTCATCACATATAATGAACATTTATTTATTTATTTATTCATTCATTTTTATTGCTCATGAAACAGTTTATTCATACTATCTCTGTCTGTGAATTCCCTTAACATGTGAATATAATCCTTAGTAAGCAAAGCATCTCAGGAACAAGTATCAGTTCATGGTTGAAAAAAGTATTATTCTGATACTATATTCAAAATTATAACATGTTTTAATACAGATGGAGTTCATAGTCTTTCTTTTAAATTTTTTATTCAATCATTTGAAATTATAGCAATGATGACACATACAGCTTTCCTATAGTTCTTGAATGCTTCATCCCCACAATGCTTATGATTCCAATTTTACCTTACAAATCTGGTTGGACCAGAGTATGGACACTGGTAGAGGTAGAAACAGGAAACACAGGAAATCCAAGAGACATGAACCTCTCAGGACCAGTGGTGAGAGTAGATATATCGGGAAGGTGGAGGGAGAAAGGGGGAGAGAGAAAGGGGGAACAGATTGCAAGTACCTTCATATGAACTCTTCTCTGGGGCACAGAAATCAGAGATGTGTGTAAGGAGAGATGCCAGATAGTGTAAGACATGACAACATAATAATAATAATTTATAAACTATCAAGCATTAATGGGGAGAGGGGAGTGAGAAGAGAACAATGAGGAGTGAACACCAGGGGCTCAAGTAGAAAGCTAATGTTTTGAGAATGGTAAGGTAAACAAATGAACAAAAGTGTTTGACACAATGGATGGATTGTCATGGATATCAATTGAATTCGGTACAGTGACCAGATCCAAAAGAGCTTTTTTGTGTAACTTGTTAATACTTTTTTACACAATCACAACCAGAACAGAGTAATGCCAAGTTTTAGGAGGGAAATAGACCCTTTATGGACTTTGTGCCAAGTCTGCAACTAGAATATTTTTCTCCTGGGTTTGTATCTGAACAATCTGAGAGCATACACTAGACATCTCCCTTGCTCATTTTTGCGATTTCACTGCTTTACAGGTATAGACACGTCTCTCCTGCTCCTTTGGCATCAGGGGTAGAGTGGACAGCAATAAGTGCTCCTTCCCAATTGATTCTAGGAAGGATGTCACAAATGTGAATCACAGAAAGACTTCCCAGACGAAAATTAAGGACACAGCTGTCTAAGGTCCTGTACTCTGTCTGGCTCCCACATTCTCATTATTAGGCTCATCCCAGTCTCAAAGGGAGAACCTAAAGGTGGGTTCAGGGATTCAATTCTTTGTCAGGAAATTGGACTATGGTTAAACGTGCAGCTTAGATATGGTTTTGGTAATTTCTCTGGACCTTTAGTGGTCTAAAGAATTTTTAAGGTGAAGAAAGCAAGTTCATGGATTTAATAGAGTTATAGTTTAGTTGTGAATCTAAGTTCTCAGCTTCTTTTTGACCTCTGGATTGTGTCCAGAATTGATATGCACATGACAGAGTAATTTGTATTGATATAATGATTAAGTAGATAATGGATACAGGACAGCATGAAACTGTTCACTTGCATTTCTGAGATTATAACTCTTTCCTGGAGTAGAATTCCATATTCCTTCCCCAGAAATGCTAGGGGTTTTGAACTGATGACCTTGTAGTTAGTATCCTGAAGCATCACAATTATGCCATCAGGGCTCCTTGATGAATGTGTATAGTAAAGACAAATTAATTATATGTATTAGTCTGAACATTAGAATTTGTTGATATTTGATCATTTCAACAGATACATATGATAAATAACAAATGTTATTAGAGGAAGAGTTCCAGTTGCATTGAAGACATTTGGGAAAATCACTCTCTCCAGTGTCACATGCACCCTTGGTATTTGTCATGATGTAGTAACTGCTTTGAAGCATAGAATATGTTGAAACCTTGGAAATGTCACCTTTGAGATAAGGGTGCAGTCAGACACTGCTGTTTGTCTTCAAAGTTCTCTTCACATCTTTCTGATGAGTCAAAAAACAGTTATGTTGTCAACTATCTTATACAGAAGCCCATGTAGCAACACAATGAGGCATATCTTTAGTGAACTAAAGGGAAATAGAATAATCCCATAGTCACATAGGTGAGCATGGAGGTGAAACCTTTCCTAGTCAAGTCTTGAGATGTCTACCTCCCTGGCAACACTCAAATGCAGCCTTGTGAAATCCCTTGCTATAAAGTCCGACTACTCCCTAGTGATAATTCTGGAAGTACTGCACTTGTTGATATTATATTAACTCTCACCTTCTTTGAGCAATAAATGAGTATGAATTGCAATTTAATATGCCTGTGGTATAAATGTTCTCAGCGTGACTAGCTAAACAAAGTTTAGGGGAGTTGAACCCACTACGCTGTACGGTTGTACAAAGGTCTGACTCTCTCTTTCCAAAAAGAAAGCCCATGAGGCATAGTTAGAACTGAAAATACACTGGTGGGCAGAACTCAGAAATGAGATGAAAGCAATGTTGATTTTTTTTAGCTTTTAAATTTACAAGCTAGAAATGAGAAGTTCATGGATGATCTCTCTCGAGATTGAGAAGGGTGTTGCCCTCTCAGGACACGCACTTTCTTCCTCTCTAATTGGGTAAATAACAAGCCCTCTGAGACTGAGATTACCTAGAACAATAAAGTATGAACTGAACTTTGAGAATTAGAGGACAATAAATCATTAGGCCATCTGTCCAATCCTTTAGCGTGCATGAAGATTTCCAGCAGACTACACTTGTGTGTTTCTTCTCCCAGAGTCATCATCTACAACAGGAAACTCCTGTCTCGATCTGTCTTCCAGTCAGTCCTTAGGAAGAAACCTCAGCCCCATTGCACATCAGACAAGGAAGGAACTTCGAATCCACATTGGTGCACCATACCTCAGCGGTGAAGTCAGGCAACCCGGTGAGTTCAGAAGGAGACAGAATCTCCAGAAGCATCAATTGTTATCAGTAGGGCAACAGACCAGTCAACACTTTAAGGTAGAAAAGTCCACAATGGATACTTTTATGAAAAAGATTATGAAATTTAAATTCTTGGTGTTGGTAAGGAGTTTAATATTCATACAGGGTTTTGTACATATCCTCAATTGTGTGCAGTATTCATAGCCATTTTCTTGACCAGACAGCAAAGCTAGTTCCTCTATATTATCCCATCAATTTTATAGGGCTAGGCAATAATCTAATGCCCTCAGCAGCTCAGGGAAATGCTGCCTTTCAAGTCAAACCAGACACCCTTTGAATTAAAGGTGTGCGAAATTACATCAGGAATTCTGTCATAGAGCAAAAATTTATCTACGTATGACAGAGTAAACTGAACTCTAAGGAAAGATAGGGTATTTGGGTGGAGGAGTCTATTCCTTAAAAGAATAATTCTTTTACAATTCTCCCTGATAACTCTGACTTTGACGAGTAACTGTAAGGTATTAGGTTCAATTTTAGTATATGTGCTGCCAAAGTGAGCACAAGGTATTAGGTTCAATACCACCGGTAGCTCTACTGGAGAAAAATGAGACTATTTGTTCCAGCATATATTTAAACTCTTGAAAACTCTATGTAGATGGTTATGATTCCGGGTCCACTAGAATTGGTCCCTTAAGAACTAAAAACAAAATAGGATTTTTAAGAGTAGTTGTTAAAGGATTTGAATCTTATGAATCCTGACTCTTTGTATGGCAGTGTAGAAATTCACTCTGTTCAGGTATCATAGCAAGGACCTTTCAGAAGCAGATCATGTGCTTCATATTTGAAGGGCCTCTTGATAGAGTGGGAGCAGTCGACCATTTGCTTAGTGAATGCTTAACCTTAACTGTCTCTTAAGTACTGCTATTGGATGATGAGGCTGAGGGAAGTGAGAAGGATACTGACAAATGTAGTTACCCTAATATCAAGAATATGTATGTTGGTTTTCTTAATGTCACCTTTTGCAACCAGTTTCATGTAGTCTTAAAATCATGTCTTTAAACGATGTCTCTAAAATCATCTTCAAGGTTCAGATGTAATGTCTATTTTAATTTAAAGGTAAGGGGTATGTATGTAACTGCATTCTCAACACAAGCAAACATCAATTCAGATGTGGATGTTGACAGTGATATTCCAATCACAGGGTACCTAGCCAGTATTCTAACCCATCAATTCACTTGCTAACACACCAGCTTTTTATCTGTGCCACCTTGCTTGCGATGCTGGAATGAAAATGAACGAGTTCCATTTATTTCTTCCCTAGAGCTTACAGCACTTCTGGACCAGCACAATGTCACAATACAAAATATCTGTGTCATGGAGACACTTTGCTTTGCTTTAATTCACTGTAACCAAGCATAAGCACATACCGTCTATCTCCAAGGAGCTTTCACCCCTCTAGAATGGCTAGTAGGAAGAGAGAGATGATTCAGACTCCGTTATTGTTCTCCAAGTTTTTCATCGGGAGTTAGGTCGGGAAGATAAATGACTAATTGAGGTGGCAGAATCATAAGTATGTGGATTATGTCATGGTCTACTTGCTGTCTGTCAGCTGAGCACTTTAAGACCCATAGATATTCTGCTAGAGAAAGAAGAGGTTTTCTATTCCTGTAGAGATTTAAAGTCTCAGAAACCAACAAAAAGAATTCTATACCATTATTATTAATCAGGGGAGTACAGATTGGGGACCCAAAGCCCATCAATAGGTGAGGTGACATCCTTTTGCAGAGGGGTTACAAGGAGGAGATGAGTCAGTTAAGACACAGGTTAGGAGCTATGAAATATGCAACCTTCCTCTAGTTCCCATGCTGCCTCCCACCCACTATCATGACCCCAATTCTACCACATAAATCCAGCTAGACCAGGAGATATCCAGTGAAGTTGGAAACATGGGAAACTTAGGATAGATGATCCACCAAGACTAATAATAGGAGTGGTAATACTAGGAGGGTGGAGGGATGGAGGAATAGAAAGGGAGAACCAACTTCAGGGATCCGCACGTAGCCTCCTCTCTGGGGCAAAGACAACAGGGAAGTGAATATTGGGACACATTGTACAGTGTACAGGATGAAAAAATAATTTGTAAATTACTAAGGGTTCAAGGGGAAGGGGGGAAGGAAGGGTAATATAGGGAGCTGATAATGGCGGCCTGGAGGGAGGGAGAATGTTTTGAGAGTGATGATGGTAATGGGTGTGTAAAGGTGGCCTGCATACAACTGATGTTGTTAGGGATTGTGATGGGAGTTGTAGGGGTCCCCCA
>PVJH01049135.1:0-10553 GCA_004026705.1 Nesogale talazaci
ACTCATCCACCTCTTATCCCAAGCCGTACATCCCTCCCCTGTGTCAAGCACATTCGAACATTGGTTGCTGTCATCCTCCTCAAAACATTTGCTTTCTACTTGAGCCCTTGGTATATCCTGCCTGTTTGACCTAAATAGACAGAGACAAGAATAAGCACACACAAAAAAAGAGCAAAACAACAACAACAAAATAAGGAACTACAAAAAAGAAAAGCCTATAAATAGTTCAAGGTCTGTTTGTTGACCTTTGGGAGGGTTTTCTGGTCAAGTCTGATGGGGTGCCACACTCTGGCCCCAAAGTCTACTTTTGATATTCCCCAGGGATTTCATTGCTTTGATTCCCTTGCTACTCTGTTGCATGCGCAGCCTTAGTGTTTCTCCCTGCAGTGGTGGAGTCCCATTGGGCACAATTCCCTCACTGTGTCCCCAGTATTGTCCCTCAAAGCACTATGGGTCAGTGAGGGACGTCGTGTCTGGTGGTGAGGCCGTTCTAGGACCCTGGCTGTGCATTGGCTGCTCTGAGCATCAGGGCCTGGTGAGCCAGGAGGTACTCCACTCTCTCCCCTTCCCTCTTCATATGCTTCTGTGTGCCTGATCCAGACGTCCCTCCTTTCCCTGATCTGTAGCCTCGGAGCTGTCCTCTGAAGTGAATTCTTTTGGGGGGAGGAGGAGTACCCATGTAATTGGAATTAGGGCGGACCCCACAGTCCTCTCTGTTGGTTACCTGCTTCATGCCGGTCTGTTGTATTCTTGGTGCACCAGGTCGAAGTCTGGCCCCTCTCTCCCTCTCCTGTGGAGATATACACAACACCCTCTCCTTGGGGGGGGTTAGTACCCTGTGCCTCTGCCACCCATGTCTTTTTCCTCCTCCTTTTCGGTTGGCTACCATATGTGTCCTTGACTTGGATCTGGGCCCTGCCATACCACCTGGACCTCACCCCAGGAATTTTTGTATACAGTAGATTTCCCCCGATGCCCCATTTTTTAAGCTTACTTCAGCAGACTCATGTTGTGCTTGTCCTTCTGTGCTTGGCTTACTGCGCTCAGAACCGTTTCCTTCAATTCTTCCCACGTGGCAATGTGCTTCATGTGTTCATCACTGCTTTTTGGGATACCTAATACTCCATTGTATGTATGTACCATAGTTTTTTAATCCATTCGTCAGTTGATGGAAATCTGGGTTGCTTCCAACCCCTTGCAATTGTGAACTGTGCCGCAATGAACACTGGAGCACAGATGTCTGATCATGGCTTGTTTCTTGCCTCTTCTGGGTATATGGTCCAGTAGGGGGATGGCTGGGTCATATAGCTCATTTTCCATCTGCTTTAGATATTACCATGTTGATTTCCATAGTGGCTGTGCATACCCACAGGTCCAGCACTTCCAAGGTTTCTGCTGAAATGTCGGCCTGGAGTTCATTGTGGCACCTTCCAAAGGCCCCTGTCCCCTGGCTAGCTTCAGAACTGTGTCTTTCATGTTCTTAGGTGTGGCTTGTTTTTTTGTAAATATGGAGTTTGCTAGGTTTCACGAACCTGCGTTGATGTCTTTCAATTCTTGTGGAAAACGCTTGACTATTATCTCATTCAATGTAACTTTGGTTATTTTCTCTCTCACACCAGCCGCCGTCTCGCAGCCCTCTCCGGTTTCTGTTGTTCGTCCCTCTGGAGGGGGAGGTGTGTGGGTAAGTGCCATTCGTGGGGATCAGTACCCACTTCCTTCCCCCTTCCCTCCTGGTGTTGCTCTCCCCATTGCTGTTCTGGATTCTGTGTGTCGTGAGCTTTCTCGGGCCTATACGTATGCACACGCTCCCGTCCAGTCCCGAGTGGGAAGCAGAGGAATAGGGCATTATGAATACTAATAATGCCGGATACAATTGATGTCTGAATTATAACAAGAGTTGTAAGAGTCCCCAATAAAGTGATCTGAAAAAAATGTGTGTGTATATATATGTATGTATATATATATGCACATATAATCTTTGGTTCCATTCTTTCTCTAGCATTTGAATGCCTACTAATAATGCCGGATACAATTGATGTCTGAATTATAACAAGAGTTGTAAGTGTCCCCAATAAAGTGATCTGAAAAAAATGTGTGTGTATATATATGTATGTATATATATATACACATATAATCTTTGGTTCCATTCTTTCTCTAGCATTTGAATGGCCCCCATCTTTAGCCTATGGTAAGGAGCCTAGGTGGCACTGTGAGTCACACGTGGTGGGCTGCTAACCACGAATCGACAGGTCAAAGCCACCAGCTGCTCAGAGAGAAAGATGAGGCTTTCTGCTTCAGTCAAGATTGACAGCCTTGGCGATTCCAAGGGGCAGTTCCTCCGACCCACAGGCACGCTGCGCATGAGAGGATTTGGTGGCGTGTCTCAGGGTTTCAGCCTGTGGCGTTTGTGCGGCTGTGAGCTGCTCCTTCGAAGTCTGGAAAGATTCCCGGCCTCTGACACCCCCCTGGAGCAGTTCTGCTCTGTCCAAGTCACCACGATTTGAAATCGACGGGGCACCAGTGGGTTTGATGTTTGCATCTTAGACAGTTTTTGATATTTTTCTATTGACCTATCTATCACCAAGCATTCATTCTGTCTTTTGCCGGGCCGATTCGTTATCAATGTTGTTTTGTTTTAAAGTCACTGGAGAGGCTTGTTTTCAAAGCAGCAGCCAGGTAAGAGAGGCGTCGATGGAGTCCACATGGAAGAAACACATCCGTCCCGGTGATCCGAGGATTGTAAATCATATCATCCAAACCTAGAGGAGGGAGTGGCCTCAGAGTTTAAATTGTGACACCTGGTTTACAGAAGGATGACAGTGACAGCCCCAAATCCATTCGCAGGGTTCATACAGGGGTCAAGCCTCCAGTGAACTCCCTCTGATCAGAGAGAGCATTATAAAGTCAATTATGGCAGACACTGGTCGCAGAAGTCTAGTATCTTTATCACTCTATCTTTTTTGATCTTCTTTAAAACAATCTGTTTGTTTTGAAATAAACAGAGAATCCATGTGGATGAAGCCCCTGGTAGTCAGGGATGGGAATGACCAGGCTGGCACGCAGAAGGCACTGGATAGTCGGTAAAATGTAGCACCCTAGCACTTGGTCTCATTTTTAATCCATTTAAATTTGTTCTAGTTTCTAGTATTTTCTTCCTTTTATGTTATTCTTATTAGTTTCTTTTGTCTGTTTATGTTTTTCAGGATAGGTAAATTTACAGACAATAACAAGATTAACGGTCTTGGGAATACGGCAGGGGATACACATCGATATATGGTGATTTCAGTGGGGATGTGGGTATTTTTCAGAAGCCTGGGTTTAGCTTCCAGCATGCCAACTGCAGCTTGAGTCCACCAAGTGCCCTGCAGGAAAACCTCACCACTTTGGGATACCTCACATTCCCGGTATGCTCTATAGTCAAAAGCCTTAATTTCCCCCATGAAGCCCTTACCTTATGCACGGACCAACCCCAATCCTCCAGATGGGCTGAAAATTAGCCAATGTGTTCATGGAAGGAAACAGCCACAGTATCAAGGTGCTTCTCTCCTGAAGTCTAGCTCGAGTCCCTATTGCTTCCAGAATCCCCTGGAACTGAAAAATACTTTGATGTCCAAATCCAGCCTTTTTAGAAGTGTTCTATTTCTATGACCACTATATCCTACCCACCAATTATTGGAAGCTTTTAAGAAGTCTTAAATCAGGACTGAGCCCCGGTGGCATAGTGGTTGCGTGTGGGACTAGGTTGGCGGTTCAAATCCAGTAGCAGCTCTCCAGGAGCAAGGCTGGGCCTCCTACTCCCACCAGAGGGCAGTGATGCCAAAAAAAAAAAAAGTCTTAAATCTGGTCAGGCGAGTTTTCTTTCTCCCCAGCCGCACACACCTTGGCAACTTAGGCCATAACCTAAATTTTCATATAAACGTGTATATTCTCTTTTAAAACATCATCAGTTTGTTGGTAAATATATTGAATTTATAAATTATTTGTGACAAGTGAAATCTGACATGCCTTTTGAGTTCTAGAAACATGAACACTGTCTACCTCTCCACTGAATAGACCTTCTGTTGGGTCCTTCGATATTCTCTAAGAACTGGTGCACATTTTCTGTAAACACCCTTTTTTATTGTGTAGTTGACTTGCTTTCCTTTGGCAAGGGAAGGCTGATGTTTTTTGAGGTGATCATATTAAGGTTGGGATTTGAATTAAATTCCCTGGCCTGCTTCAACTTTTTTTGCATATATACTGGTGAGAAATCCACAGACCATGAGACTATAAACTTGCCATTTTTGTGTAGTAAGGTTTTAATTAATCATTTTATTGGATGCTCATACAAATCACAATCCATCCACCCATCATGTCAAGCACATTTGTAGCCATTATACTCAAAATACTTGCTTTCCACTTGAGCCCTTGTTATCTGAGCTCATTATCAGCTCATTTTCCCCTTCCCTCCTTGCTCCCCCCCATGAACCCTTGATAATTTATAAATTATTTTGTCGTATCTTACAGACATCTCCTTTCACCCACTTTTCTGTTGTGTCCCCCAGTAAGGTTGTATTTAGATCCTTGTAATTTCCCTTTCTATCCCACCTTCTTTCCATCCTCTCGGTATCACCACTGGTCCTGAAGGATCATCTGTCCTGGATTCCCTGTGTTTCTATTTCCTACCTGTATCAGTGTACATCCTCTGGTCTAGCCGGACTTGTGAGGTAGAATTGGGATCATGATAGTTGGGGCGGGGGGGGGGGGGGGGGGGGGGGGGGGGGGGGGGCAGGGAAGCACTTAAAAACTAGAGGAATGTTGTTTCATCATTGCTACACTGCACCCTGGCTGGCTCATCTCCTCCCCACAACCCTTCTGGAAGGGGATGTCTAGTTGCCTACAGATGGACTTTGGGTCCCCACTCCACATTCCCCCTCATTCACAATAGGGCATTTTGTTCTTTGATGCCTGATCTCTAATCCCAACTCGTGATCACACAGACTGGTGTGCTTCCTCCATGGATGCTTTTGTTTCTTCAGCTAGATGGCCGCTTATTTACCTTTGAGTCTTTATGACCCCAGATGCTATAATCTTTTGATAACTGGGCACCATCAGCCTTCTTCACACTTGCTTATGTGCTCACTTTGTCTTCAGCAATTGTGTCGGGAAGGTGAGCGTCATAAAATGCCAGTTCAATTGAACAGTGTTCTTGCATTGAGGGAGTACTTGAGTAGAGGCCCAATGTCCATCTGCAACCTTAATACTAAACCTATAAATATATGCACATAGATCCCCATTATACGTAGATTTACATGTGTAAATGCCTGTATTTAGACCTCTGTAAATGCCCTTTGCCTCCTAATTCTTCTGTTTCCTTTTACTTTCTTCGTATCCCACTATCATGCTCAGCCTTCATTTGGGTTTCATTAATTCCTGTTACATTGCCCCTGATCAAGCCCTACTGGGCCTCTTACACCCTCTCCTTGCCACTGATTTTAAATCACTTGTTCCCTGTCCCCGGGTTTGTTAACACCACTTCCTTTCCCCCAGCCTCCCCTCTCCCTCCGGAACATCATCCCGTTGTTTTCTCCTCCAGATTGTTTATCCAGCCCACCTTATCTAGAAGACCTCTTTTAAACACTTTAAAATAGAAATGCTCACTATGAAATTTGAATGGCTCAAGCAAGCATACAGCAACAATCTCTTACCTCCTTTTCATACACCAGGAATACTCAATTTCTCATCCTTAATGTTAACATTAATATGTAGTAATATAGTGATTTTGGCCCTCAATCTTGTGTCCAGCAGAATTCTTATTTCTAAAGGTCTGTAGATTATCTTGAAGTTTTCTATATGTCATCTGCAAAAAAAAATGTTTATTTCTCTGCCATTCCTTATTCCTTCTCTTAATGACATTTATTAGAGTGTCTCTCCTAAAAAATAACTGTGGAAGATAGCTGGGAAGTAGCTAGGAGAGAGGGCAGTCCAGTCATATTCCTGACTTCAGAGAGAAGGCTGTCTGTGTCATCTTCATGTGTGACCTTTGATTCTTGTAGACATCTTTACCCAGGTTAACTTTTTAAAAAACCTCCGCTCCTATTTCACTAAGAAGGAGGCATTGTGAAAAAGAAAATTTTTATTGAATTCTTTACCTGCACCTGCTACTGAGATGTGCCTTTATCTCTAGTAAATGCTGACTACGCTGAATCTCTCAGGGTAGTCTCAAATAAAACACTTTGAATCCAAGTTATTTATTTTCAAGAAGGGAGAAAAAAAAAAGAACCCTTTATGATAGTGAAAATATACTTTATTTTTTTTAATACAATAGCTGCAACCAATATACTGGTGCATGATGTTCCAGAGAGAGAAAAGAAAACATGTGCATTGTATAATAAAGTCTTCATTTGCCTTTTAAAATAATTCTAAAGAGAACAATTCTGGTTCAACATTATGGCTTAAGAGATGGAATTTTTTCCCATGATAAAAATATAAATTTTTGTGGCTCCAACCTTGTTCATTTAAGAGTGGAATAGGAAAACATCCATATAGCATTAATGAAATGCTTCCCGCTCTTTAAATAAAACGTTGAATAAAATCTGTGGAAGAAACGGGTTAAATAATCCTAATGCAATGTGTAGCAAAAGGGTGCCTGAAAAATAAACTTTGTTTCATTTTTACTTTGTGGCATTTTCTAAATGGATTTTTTTTTAATGCACAGAAATAACAGCTATCTATGTACATGCAACTCTAGAGAGACTGAAACTCAACAGAAGTAAAAATGCCAAAGTTCTAGAATTCATCACTGTGCTGTAAGAATGTCAGAAATCACTTAATTATCTACAAGGCTTTAAGGATAAATCACGAGAGCCAAAGTTAGCCATGAAAGGAGATCTTATTTCAATTCTGTCACAACAGCAGTAGTAAAGGAAGATAACAGAGCTGTATGCAAATTTGTCACTGACATCACAAAGGGGAAAGGGGATCACATCAGAGAAACAGTAGAGCTCTTCCCTTAGCAAATGGGGTCTCCATGTCCTCACAGAAGTGGGATAAATGGGACTCAACCATGTGAAGGAGTAACTCACTTGGAAGTTGGAGAAGCCAATCTGATGGGTTCCATTACTTCAACCCCTGCCTTACATGAATTGCCATGAACTTTGATGCCCCAAATCTCCCAGGATTATCATCTATGACCTTCCTACAAAAATATAATGACGTAAAAGGAATCCTTTCCCATAGATTCTGGCCGTCTGCCAATCTCAGTTTCATTTGACTGTATTCCCTGATAATGTGATAAAACCTGTCTTCCTACAGATAAAAAAATTCTACCGCGGTCAAAATCATACAGATCAGTCAGTGTGACAACTACCACAAATGCCTCCCTTCAAGCTCCAGATAGACAGTGATGTGCACTCACTGGATGAGTACTTTTAAAAGCAATGGAGTGAACAGAGATCCAAAGTGAAAACTATCTCACGACTGTGGTTTTCATCACTACATTTTTTGTTTGTTTTTTTGGGGAGGGCATCACTGCTCTCCGGTGGTGGGAGTAGGAGGCCCAGCCCCTCTGCTGGAATTGAACCTCCATCCCAGTGGGCCGCAGTCCCGCGCACAACCACTACGCCACCAGGGCTCAGCCCTTCATCACTACATTTTAAGGAATGCCAAGCTTCCCACCATTGTCCGTCTACTTTGGATAGCCCACTGGTCACTAGAAAGAACAAACAGCCCTCTTTTGAATCTGTTCTAATATTATAAGGCAATGAGGTTTCCAGTCACCTGAATGCTGCTCGGACAGACATAACATTCTCACATGCACTGAAACTACTAAAATGTAATTCCTTAAAATCTGCTTGACAGCCTGGACAACATGTCTTCCTGAAACCAGACAAATTACTCTCCAATATTTAAGTACTGAGAGGTGGGTGTCAGAACTTTGATCAACAAGAAGGAGTCCCAAATAAATAGATAAAGGAATCTCCCTGGACCAGTCGGGTGCAATGTGGGGCGTCTCTTATCTCTGTAGACCCAGCTCCTCCGGGGGCAGGGCGCAGGTGGGGTGCAGCGCGTTTATCTCAAAGGCAGGCTGTTTCCACATAGCCAGGGCTGACTACATGCTAGCATACAAAAGGAGGGAGACTTTGCCATTTTAAAGCGATATACTTAACATTTCCAAAGACACCCTATGAGAAATAGCACTTCTTGGGCAAGTTAGGTAGAAAAATTTACCAAAATATATATTACAGATACAACCGGTCTTTGGAATTGTACTTTAGAAAATCCACTGAAAAGTAAAAATGAATAAATACATAGAAACTTTATTTTCAGCATGCTGACTTCCCCGAATAGAACACAGAGCATCCTGGGTTCAGGACGTCCAATTTAAACAAACAAAGCCCCCAGCGTGGGATTCCTCAACAGAGCTATAGGCAGTCGGGACTTGCTGAGGTGCGCCCAGAGATAAGGCATCGTCAGACAAGACACATCCTCTTCACAGCTACAATGCAGTCTACAGGCTCCCAGGAGATGGGGGTGGGACAGGAAAGGTGTTTTACCTTCAATATCCTACAGGATGGGTAATGCATTCTTGTAGATTGACTCAGGACAGTCAAGAGTTGCTTTAAGAGCCAACTTTTACTGGACATTTTGACAAGCCTGCCCTCTGTCTCTCCCCTCGGCCCGCTCCTTTCACGTGTGTGTGCTTCCACACTGACCCTTGCACTGCTGTAGTTAAATCAACCAAGGATCCATTTCTCTAGCAATGCTCAAAGGATCTGTACGCGGCAAGGGGCTACGTTTCCGTAAACGGAAACCTTCACAATGAAGGCGATGTGGGGAGCGCAGTGGGGCTCCAAACGGGTGGCAAATACAGAGACCGCGCCACAGGTGCGGGCAGACGGGCACGCCGGGGCTGCCAGCGTCTCTGGGAAGGGACACATGATCCTGAGACCATGGAGCTTATACGTCAGGTCAGGTGTTCAAAAAAGTCCAGTGGATGGATGCTTTCAGGCAAAAGTCAAACAAAACCCATCTACAAACAAGCAAAACCTGTAGTGGCTTTCTAGAAAGGGCAAGATTCTTCTCCAGGGGTAAGTCTTTAGTACATATCCAGGATAGATGCAATTCAAACAGAGTATTTCTGATACAGTAGCAATTCTTACATAGGCGCTTACTGAATATTATAAAACTCCCCCAATACATAAATACTCCTTGTACCATGCATTATGCACCAGTTTGGGGGTTGACTGATGAAGTCATGGCTGCTATTTCAACAGTTAGGCATCGCACCTCAGAAGTCCTGCCGGCTCCACATAGCGAGGGGACGTGGCGGGGAGGGCTCCAGGGAGATGGCAAACTCCCTCGGAACTGCAGGGCTGGTGATGGAGTGTCTCCGAATTAGAGCACAGGAGGCTATGGGTAGGGAAGGTAGGCAGGTCCGGGGAATTTCAAAATAATACTGCTTAGGAGTGTATATTTTAAGACAGCTACTATACCTTGTCTATCCTTGCTATCCTAATTTTGAGTAATACCTGCATGTTCATGCAAAATAGAGTTTCTATGTGCAGGGAGAGGAGCAGTCTGTTAGGAAAGCATGTTCTGTTAAGGGAAAACGTGAAGACCTCTCTCGCAGACGTGCTGCTTTACTTGGTAAGTCTTTTGGCGACATCGCTGTATGCGATTTCGACCTCCTTATCACTGGGGCAAGTATTGGTGAACTCATCCCGACTATAAGCATTAGTTAGGTATCTCCAGATGCCGGCCATTGCTTTGGGAATATCAAAGTTGCGGTACTTCTTGGCAACCACCTGAAATAGAAAGAAATCAACTGTCAGATTTATTTCCCATCTCTTATAAATGAGATCTGTGACTTGAGAGCCCATGATTAATCCTAGAAATCACTGAGAGAGAATGACTTCAAGTCAGACAGGAGCTTGCTTGCTGCTGCTTTCAATCAACTAGAGGCTGAAACAAGGCCCGGGTGGGTTTGCAAGTCACGCCCGGGACTCAGAAGGGTGATGATGCACAAAGCATTCCTTGAGCATCCAGACAAGCAGTCAGGCATAATCTCTAGATAAACACTTTTAAAATCATATAGATTATTTTCCACCTATCTTTCCTACCACACCCCATATTGTATAATTAGTATTCATTATGGTTCTATTTAGCAATGTGACCACCACAGTTTCACATGATAATTTTTCACCTTGAGTATGAAAGGATGGGTGATCTCAGAACTTAAATGGCAATTTAAGTCAAGCTCCTGTTAACATCTTTGGATATCTATGCAGCCATGGGAGGGGTGGGGGGGTGAGGGTGGGGAAGAATTCCTTTCCATATACATTAATTCATAAAACTTAATTTTCTCCCTAATTAACCCTAAGGTATTTCAATTATTGAATAACTACCATGAAGTTATAAACTAAGGGCTTCGTAGGCAAGGAGCCTGAGTCTTGGTGGGGTACATGCTCAAGCAGTTATCTGCAAAGTGGGCTGTGCAAGCCCACCCAGGGGCTCTGTAGGCAAGCCCTTCCATAGCGGGGACGGCCGAGAGAAGCCTGTGGTAGATAGACTTG